>BGPT01000075.1:80827-114303 GCA_003297045.1 Symbiodinium sp. clade C Y103
TGTCAGAAAAGAGCGCCCTGTGTTGGTCCCTTGATTGGGATGTGTCTTTATTCTACGCCATGAAATGAACGTTCTACGGCAAAAAATGGTCTTTCTACGCCAAAAAATGTCCTTTCTACGGTTTGTCTACGGTTTGTCTACGGTTTGTCTACGATTTGTCTACGATTTGTCTACGAGTCTACGATTTGTCCACGGTTTGTCTACGATTTGCCTGTCTACGATTTGTCCACGGTTTGTCTACGATTTGTCTACGATTTGTCTAAGGTTCTTGGGCTAGGCCTCAAGCAAGGAATGTCTATATAGTGAAAAAANGTCTACGATTTGTCCACGGTTTGTCTACGATTTGTCTACGATTTGTCTAAGGTTCTTGGGCTAGGCCTCAAGCAAGGAATGTCTATATAGTGAAAAAAAGTGAAAGAAATAGTCGTTGTTTTGCAAAAAATAGCCTTTCCGGGAAGACTATTTAAACAATAGTCGAGGAAGGCTAGGGTATATATATATATATATATGTAGCCATATTGGAGGATGGTCATCAATCAATCCAATGCGGATTTGTATAGCATTATATATGCTCATCAACTAATTCACTAGGGAATTGTATACTCATTATGTTTGGATTCCCATGGCATGGGATGGATGATGATAGACCGTGTACCCTTTTTTAAAACCCTAGCACATAATATGTTCAATAATAATTATCCTAAGTTCTTCATGTGATTCAGGCACAACTTTCAATGCTCACCCAGAGAGTAGCATGTTGGTGTGACTTTTTGACGAATACGGAGGTCCGTGCTCGGGACGTGTTTCCGGTGCCATGTGGGGTTGAACTTCATCCGTTTCCTGACCTATAGTAACCAACCAACCTTGGTTAAGGGTAACTTAATAGCAAGTCATATCTTTATATTTTGTATATTGTGGCAAACACAATGCCATACATGAACCATACCCCATATAGTGAATCGAAACCATACTGTTTTTTCACGGGCTTGCCACAGATGAACATTAATGATGAACAGCTGGATACCATCCTGCGGATCCCAGATCTATGATCCCAGGGCTGTCTCAAGAATTGGAACCCAATGTTTACGCCATGTTTCATAAGCATATTCCCATATATCCCCCATGAAGTTGCAATTTTGGGGTATCTGGATGTGTTTTGTCCAGCCACGGTGCAAACCCGTATCATGTTCTGGGTTCCATAGTTTGAGAAAATCACCATAACATGGTTGGAAAATGCAGCCATACTATTCTACATAAATTATGATAACCTCACTGCGACATCACTGTAATCATGGTTAGTAGGGGGTGACTGTCCCAAAATGGTCTAATTCGGGTTGGTGAATTGTTGTCATTCATCCATATTGTTGGTTCACTGCCAGTTTTACCAATTTTCTTCAATGCCATCCAGCACTCAGACCTGTATCAGCCTGTCTGACAGCCGATGAAGAGAGGCGTTCAGAGCCAGTCCACCTCAGGTTTGGGAGGTTTCATATTGAAACCAACAATGGATGATGGTGATTCAAGCAACAAAGGAGATTGAAGAAATTGTGATTTGAGCATCAAAAAAAATGGATTTAACCATCAAAAATGGTGATTCAACCAACAAAAATGGTGATATGATATAGGACAACTGAGGAACTTAGAAGGAACATTGGCAGGAAGCCACCATATTTGGGTGTAACACCAGATGTAAAAACCATGGTTTCGTGTAGACTTTTGCTGAAGCCAACCTGTAAGACAAGAGGTAAAGAGGGGGGCCCAGGAAAAATCTCTCTGGCTGTAGACTACTCAATCTTTTGCACTACGAAGCTATCAGCAAGATGGGCTGCATGCGGATGCAGGCTATGAGTCAGATATGTTAGGCTCCAAGTGGGTTGGGAAAACCCACCTTAAATCCACTGGGAAATCATCATTTTACCTGCTAAACTGTGGCTTCAATTGTGTGCATGTTTTTTTTTTGATTTAACACATGAATTACTCCATAGATTTTTGATGTTGGTTGTTGATACCAGTCATCCCATTGCATTCAGATCCAAGCGGTTCCAAAACAACAGGGGCTTAGCCCCTGGTACTCCAACATAGCCATGGAACATGGTTATGGAAATAGTGGAGAAATTATGATAAATTATCTACAACTGGGTAATTTTCCGTTTCTAGGTTTAATTACCCAGAGGGTATTGCCAACAAAACACTATATTGATATATAGATGTTTTTCCCATTTGGATGCCATTTATAGGGGATTTCCCACTGCCATGTTAAATTAGCAGGGGGTATTGCAACAGTAACATGGAAATCGAAGGCTTGTGGTGCCCTGCATGCCTTTTCGAGAGGGAAGGATTGCAGATGTGTAAGCTGCATGTTGTCGTGGACTGGAGGCCGGAATTTCGTTTCTCTTCACTTGCATGTATGCCAAAAAGAGTCCTTTTCACCTTCCGTTGACTTCCATTGCAAGCGTGACACCTGTCAGCGCTGATTCGACTTTGCACCACACGAATTCCGCATTTTCGATTCGCATCTTCAAATGCTGATCCCGGAAATCACACCGAGGTGCTCCGCTTGATATGAAATGAAAGAGGTGCGAAATCTGGTTTACACCCTATTTATAAATTGATATGCAATCTGCAATCCAACTATTTGTGCAGTGGACAGATTCTGTGTACTGTTTCTGCTGGTGTGATTCGCAGAAAATCATTCCTGTGAATTCACATAGCACAAGGAGATGGACCGAGAGGGAAGGCGGACAACAGAAAAAGCGGATCCATGTGTGACAAGAACGCACTTGTGTTTTCTTTGGTAGAGTTTTGTAGGAGCTTCAGTCTTGACTCACCTTCAGGAGTTGACATAATTCTGATCTGGAAATCACACGGCCATTTGCTGCTTGATTTGTGCGCAGGTGTTATGAATCCACTGGTCAGAATGAAGGTCTGCAAGAAGGATGCCATCAACATCTTGTTGCAGAAGCGTCTTGAAACAACATAGAGATTTCAACCAGTAAGGGCTGGTAGACAGTAACAAACAGATCCTGAGAGTGCATCCATGACAGTTTCTCTCCCATTGCCACAAACCCTAGAGACATTGCAGATGCAGATGCTTTGGGGCTTGATCTTGGCCTTGATCTACCGCAAAAAAACGTGGCTCACAGTCTGTCCTTGTAGAGATTTTGACTGCAGCTGTGCAGCCGCAACCAGCTTGGAGCTGAACTTTTTCGCTCATCTTATGAAGAGTTCTGAACCTTAAAAATAGATCCGTTGGAGAAGAGTGAATGTGACAAAGGGACTACGCAAGTTTCCCAGAGTTTCGATGGTTCAACAGAGAATGTGTTCATTTATGTTCATTTACCAGGAGTTGGGAAATGTCCGGTAGATTTCAAACATCAAACACGACGACCGGTGTCGACGATTCCTCTAATTTTATTTTTTTAGGTGATGTTCAAATCCCAAAAATTGGATGAAGCGAAGATTGACGGTGGACACTCAGTGGACACCCGAGTTTTCACCAGGAAAAAACCTGGGTTTCATCAGTTTTCAATGAGAAAAAATAAGGTTCATGATTTTTTCCCTAAAAGACAAGCCAATGCCCCCCAGGGACACCTCCAGAGACTCTGAGGGATGCTGCGCGTCACTGCCCGGCGGCTGGCCCGACGCATGGGAGGTGACGTGATTTTGCGAGACTCAACTCATAGTAGTGGGAAATCCCCGGTATCCCTAGGGTAAACTTACATGAATGTAGGAAAAACAAACACCATTTGCAGATATTTTTTTGGGGGAAACCTGTTTTCCACATCCATGTTAGTTTAGCCTAGGCTAAGTGTCGATTTGCTTTTGCAATACCCTTCGGTAGTTTGAGTTAGCTATGGAAACCAGAGCATTTACAGGGGATTTACCTATAGAAGGATTGGTGTTTAGCAGAGGGTGACTTGGCAGAGGGTGACTTGGCAGAGGGTGACTGACTTGTGTGCAGGCTTCTGTGGAGTCTTATGAAGAAGCCAATTGTCATGTTATATAAATGTCTTCCAATTTTGCCACCTTTCAGCCTTTTTAGATCTTTTCAGCCATTTTCGCAATGCTGTCGAGGCTTGTAAAGTTCGAAACCACGAAGCATGTGTCGTGTCGCTTCCCACAACTAGCACAACGAGTGCCAGGAACCAAACCAGTAGCGGCTGCTAGCAATGTACCAGCGCCAACACCTGATGATTGGCAAGAGGCCAGGGTGGAAAGCCAGGGAAGATGGCATAGAAGGCGATTCTGGCAGTATAAAAAACACAATTGATACCCTCTGGTTATTCAACATAGCCATGAAAAATTGCTAATTTTGGATGATTGTCCCATTAAAACCCTCCATTTATAGGGAATTTTCCATGGCTATGTTAAATATCCAGAGGGTAGATTCTAGGCACTAATAAAGGAACCCATGCAAACCGGCCCAACATTGGATTATCCCGAAGGGGCATTGCCCAAGAGAACGTGTGGAATTTCAAGCGACCAGAGGTTCAGGATTGGCAAAGTGTGGGTGTGGGTCAAAACCCCGGCTGGGAAATGGATGTTCGGCCCCTCCAAAAATGGGCCCAAGAGGTTTGAGTCAATTCCCCTTTGGAATGTTATCGCGACAACTACCAGCAAGACAAGAGACAGTTGCTGTTGCTTGCTCCAACTGACACCCTTGGATCCCCACCAATGAGCATCCTTGATGCCTGCAAGGTACCTGACACTGCATCTGGCAAGTCCTACTGGTGGAACAAAAAGACCAACGAGGCCATAGGATTAGAAACTCGGCGAGTCATGCAAGTCTGAAAGCAGTCGATTTCCCTATCAGTGTGTTTTGTCGGTTGCCTTTTTTTAGAAGAGGCTCAAACTTGAGCATGTAGAAACCTATTTATTATTGTTGGATGTATTGAAGTTTATTCCGTGTGTTCCTCCCACACATTGGATATTTTGACCAAATGGGTGTGTCTCAAAATTCGGAACCATATAATTTTCCAGATTTGATTTGCTGTAATTTTGACACAAACCACCGATGATCGAAGTTACATCCGTTAAAATCATTTCTTTAACAAGATAAAGCGCCCAATGTTGCCAACATGCATCCCCAGGCTTGCTCCAGCAGACCTTTTAGAGCTCAATAGCCAATTGATTGAGGTTAAATCGATCCTTCGTTCTGAGACCAAGCATGGTCATTGGAGACTTGCCCTCAAACAGCCAAATCATATGGTTGTTTTTTTTTCCAGATATTGGTCTTTTATACCCCAGGTTTGATGGTTAAATGCGCCATCTTGAGGCCCAAATCAGTGGAATGGATTGGTGAAAAATCCATGATGGTCAAATCCATGCTGTTGCTGGGTGATGTGATTTGTTTGATCGTTTTAATCATGGTTTTTGGTGCTTGGATGGTTAAACGATGTTAAACTATGTTAAATTCGATGTTGGCTGGCGTGCCAGACCACGGCAGTGGGTGCGCCGAAACCCGGCCCAGATCCTTGGGAGCAGGCGGGATGGGGCCGTTTGTTTTTTATCCGGATGATATGAAGATGGGATATACAACCCATATGCTCCATGTATGGAATATTTATCAACATTTACGCCAAAAATCACCCAAATGTAGGTAAATATACCATATATGGAGGATATGGGGCAAGTTAACCATCTGAATCTATTGGCCGATGTTGACATGTTGATGGCGAGTCAAGGAGACCTCTGTTTCCTGGTGTGTCCTGCCAAAGCAGATTCGTGCCACTCAGCACCAGAGGTAGTGGGATGATGCAGTGAACAGAATCAAGTTATTTTGGGGTTTCTTAAAATCGGGGATGCCCAAAAAACCATGGGTTTCAATAATTTTGGATGATTTGGGGTACCCCCATTTTGGGAAACCTTCATTTAATTCGTCTCCTCTTTGAGTACTGAAGCTGGAAGTGAATCATTCATACACCACACAATAATTATGTTGTTGGTCTTTTGTAATGGACCAGAGCTCCTCATGCCTTGTCAGCCGTCAGGTTCAAGACTCATCCGGCCAAACCTACTGGTGGAATAAGCAAACGAACCAGGCCTCACGATTTTTTTCTTTTGCGAGGGCAGGCTCCTACAGACATAACTGGTTAAATTTTATGTATGTTATCTAGCTTGTTTGCGCGCTCACTGCAGAGTCTTCGAGTTCTGTATTTGCAATGACTCTCCGTGTATCATTGGATTGGTTTAAGGGAAAATTTGCAGGAAAACCCTATATTTGATGGTAAAAACCATGGTTTCCTCTAAATTTTCCCTTCAACCAATCCAATGAGTGTAGGTTTTGTTCTTGCGAGTGGGCTGTGGCATTGCATGGCATCGTGGCATTGCGCTTTCATTACTGAGCATCCTTCAGTGAAGTCCTTGAGACAGAGAGCGCAGTCCTTGGTCACTCAGAATAGGCCCTCAGAACAGTGAACTAAACAACAAGTGACAGTTTCAATGGATTGGTTAATGGGAAAATTTAGAGGAAACCATGGATTTTCTTATTAAATATAGGGGTTTCCTGTAAATTTTCCCTTAAACCAATCCAGTGACAGTTGTTTCATTGGGGGTCATACTTACTTCCTGTGAAACGGGACTCATCGGTACGTATGGAGGATTGCAGAAACACATCACCGCGCTTTCACCGCAGTCACTCAGCTCTAGGCTATGACCCTCAGGACCTGTTGCTTGCCATGATGCAACTTCACAAACGAACTCTTGCGGACAAAGTTCTGTTTGTATCATTTTGTATCATCATCAAGGACAAACAGTTCTCAATATAATCTCACCAACTAAAATCCAACATCTCCGGTTCAACCTCGAAAATCCCAACAAAAACCAATCCATGGATTGCATGGATTGCATGGATCTTAGATACACAATGTCAATGACCGAAGCTGCCATGGGCTGTGGCGATGTCCAACTTCTACCGCGTGCTTTGCGTCTCCCCAGCGGCCAGCGTGGATGAGATCCGTCAAGCTTTCCGACGAAGGGCCTTGGAGGCCACATTTAGACCGAGTGTGAGACATTAAAGTTATATAAAGTTATACCATGGTTGATAGGTTATGAAATTGGGAGATGTAACATGATGTAACCATGAAATATGTTGAAATATGGGTTTTAACCGACAGAAATCTTGACATACGATATGATATAACTGATAAATCATGGTTCATTGATTGTGACATAGGGAGTTGTACTACCTATAGGCTATTGGGGAGAATGATAGCCCATATGCATGGGAAACTGTTTTCAACCAAAGAGTATTTCATGAGATGGGATAGTGGTATTTTTGATGGCTCATGTCCCATTGTGTACAGTCAAGACAATCAAGAGCGGGAATGAGACTAGAGAACTCTGTTGAATGCACATGCCATTTCTGCGCTGAAATCCGACCCGTTTGAAATGCAGACAGGTCCATCCAGACAAAGGTGGAAGCAAGGCAGGAGCACTGGGACGGATACAAACTCAAGTTTTGTACCCAGCAGGTACCATGTGCATTTATGGTTACAACATGTTACAACATGTTGCAGTTGATATCAGTTGATACAATATTCACAGCTGCAGTTGCTACCAATATATCTCCGGAGACTGCGATCTGAAGATCAAATTTGCAGCGCTCATGTGTGGTGGAAATATTGATTATAGTTCCATGGGCTTTATAGATGTCCGAACCAACTTACACCTGGGAAATAGCTTTTTGGGTTTTTGGAGGTTTACAGATGTTTGAAGATTTGCACACATTTGTTTGTTGCTTCTCATTCGTTGGATCATGTCGGATCTGCCAGGAATCGTTTCACGAAGTCTACCAAGCTTCCCGGATTTGCCGACTCCGGCATCTTCTATGTCCCATTGGTGAACCCACCAAGAGTCGTAGGGGAATCAATAGATGGCATATGTTTATTCTGCGGGTTTTATGGCATGTTAAGCAAAATCCCAAGATGGATAGGTGGTTGTCCTTGGGTTGATTCCAGTTAAATTGAAGGATCCACATGGGATCCACGCATGACAACACGTCGTTGATGTCGCCCTGAATCCGGACCCTGAATCCGGAAAAGTTGATACATCCAAGATCATCCAAGGCTTTTGAGACGTTGGCACATACGGAACGGCGCCAAAGTTATGATACCTCGCTCCGTGGAGAGCCACAGCGATTCTCGGAGCGATGTGAAACTTTCCCTCCAGTGAACAGTGGGAGCTCCATGGTGGTTTCCTGTTTTTCTGGATTTTCATGGACTTTCCAGATCTGGAATATGGAGCTGTTGGCAACGGGTCCATTATGAAAAAGCCATTGGGAAATTTTACAAACACTGCTGCAGTTAAAGAATTAGACAGTGATGATTTGAGATGTTGTTGGAGTGAGCTATTTTCGGACAAACCCTTGTTGTTTGATTGGCGGGACCAAAGCAGTACCTTTTGGTGCTTCCCATAGTACCGCAGCCCCCTAAAGTGTGATGTTTGTAGAGAACACGTTGAAAGACATAGTATTGCAACACTGCTTGAAAGGGCATCTTCAGTGGTTTGGGAGAGCCGCTCCAAAACCTTGTGCTACTAGGTTATTGTATGCTCCTAGAATTGCAGACTCCCTGGACTGTCAGGAAGCTGCAAAGTGCAGAAAACCGATGCTTGGTGCGCATTTATTGGATATCAATCCCAAGTCTTGTTCATGTAAGTGCAACATCTTGCGCACAGTCCCCACCTTTTCATGCAATGTAGATTCTATGTGTGTGCTGGAAATGACTCATAGATTCTATACTCAGACTCGTGTCCTGCTTTCTTTTTGAGCAGAACCTTGGTTTCTTGACGTATTTCTTAAGCGGAATGCAGTGTACCGTACCATCTTCTGTTCGTGCCATATGCATCCATATATTCATGCATTTGATGTATTTGAGTCAAATACTCCATCTCATTCCGTGCTTTGCGGCAAAGTCATGATCTTTCGCGACCTCCAAGGGCAAGAGAAAGGCAGCGCCGAAGCGTTCGAACGTGAAGGAAAAGAAGGCGAGAGAGGCACCAGCGAAGCCTGCGACAAGCAAAAGCGCCAAAGCCAAAGCCAGAGCGAAGCCAAATCCTGGAGCCACGAGGCCGAGGATGGAGGGTAGATTGAATTTATAGTATGATATAATATAACTATAAATGAATATAGGAATATAGAGTAATTAAAAGAATATATAGGAAGGGGTGATCATGTTGATCTGTACCATCACATCCACATTTTCAGATGGAGTGGAATCGACAGATTGATGTCCTATGTGGAGTTGAATGCTGCAAGGCATCCGGCGTGCCGTGTCTCACAGATCTGGGAGCTTCTGGGACAGCTGCCGCGGGAGATTCGCCAGCAGGTGCGTGGATGTCTATGCCATTGAACAATGATGCAGCGTGAATCCATTCGTGCTCCGAGGCGATTCAAGACATGTTTTCGCAGCAGCAGCGCCTTTTGCTCGAGAAGTGGATCATGGAAAACTCTGCTAGGAGGCCTGGGGACTAGCCGTGGTCCCTAGTCATAGTCGTTCTGCATGCGCACTTATACTATTTATATGTGTTCAGTAAATTTGAATGATGATGATGATGATGATGATGATGATGATGATGATGATGATGATGCTGATGCTGATGATGATGGTGATGATTGTGATGATGGTGATTGTGATTGTGATAATCACACTGATAGCAATGTTTGCGATGATTGCGATCATACTTTGATTTATTATCACATCATGTTTTTTTTTTTTGTACAGTATAGTACGTAGATTTCTGATTTCTGGTTGTTTCTCCGAAACAGCACCTTGATTTGTTTTCTCATGCAACAGCAAAATTTTCAGACAGCGCTCGAAACTCTCTCCCAACAGGACATCCTGCGATTCATTGGGAACGACAGTTCAACACACAGAGCAGCAGCACCAGCAGAAGCAGCAGCAGATGGAAGCAGAAGATCCGGGGAAATTGGATGGCTCGTTGCAGGACCTGTTGGAGGATGATTCTAGTAACTTGGAGGAGACGGCAAGTGGTGAAACTGGAACTTGTCAAGACATCAGACCCTTAAAGTCTCAATTTTGAAATACTGAATGATGGTTAAGAATGATTAAGAAATTAAAGACATTAAATCATTTAATGATTTTCAAATTTTGACCTTAAGACATTAACGAATGATTAAGATATCCTGTGGAAATGGCGGGACGCTGGTTTGAAAAGGTGATGAAGACCAGCTGGCACTGGAAGACGATCAGCCGGCCCTTCCCACGAAGCGAAAAACGCATCGCCATGGCCCCAAGATTCGATGTATTCATTCCTTTTGTGGCAAGAAACTTGGCAAACGTGTGCCAAAGTTGAACTCGTGCATCAATTATTGTGCCTGCAGAGATCACGACTGGACATGCTAATGCTATCTAATGCTTAAATATCTTAAATAAATATGATGATATATGGATATTCATTATTGCACAAGTCTTGGGATCTGAGGAATGGCATGACCTACTACTATGCCACTGCCAGCTTTCAATGCATCAGGATGCAAACGACAACCTGCGATTTGCCCACCGCTTTGGAGTACGTAGTAATTCTGACAGCTGTCAAGGAGTGTCAAGCGGCAAAACCCAGGAAAATTGTCCCTGAGAGATTGTGTCCATAGATGTCCTCAGTTTGGATATGTTTGGATCCATGTTCAACCGCCCTTTTCCGTGCCACTTGGCTTCAGAAGTTTGAGCTTCATGCTCAACATACACAAACTTCGCCCACTACCTCTTTTCGAGCTGAAAAAAACCAAGCCAAACACAGATCCAAAACACAGAAAACAAAGTTGCCAAAATCTTGTCCAAAGGACCCTCAAATGGGTTCTCCCAGAAAACTTTGAAGATACATGTGACATGTGCATTGTGGTATCAGGTGGGGATCATTTTGGTGAGTGATTCTCAACTTCTGTTGCCTGATCAGCGCATGCAGAAACATTCTCTTCGCCCCCTTGAGGAGCGAGTATTACAAGGAGTATCTGGCAATTTGCAACAGCGAATTGAAGATGCATTTGAAGAAGTTTGTCAAGAGCATAACAAGAGCAGAGAGGAGATTCTTGGCGAACTCTCCAGCAGGATCCGAAAATCGAGGTAGATTTCAGCATCAGCCCCTGGTTGAGTGCATCACTGATACCTCCAACAGCTGTTGGGATTTTCTGATATTTTCTGTGACTACTTCCAAGAGTCGGGCGTCCAGGTGGTTTGCCCTGCTTGCCTTTGAACTTGTTTGTTCAGGAAGATCATGGAAGATCCAAATGCATTTACTATAGGCAGCTAGTCCATTGCAGATGCTTTGGAGCAGCTTTGAGCTCAGCTGATTAGATCTGATTTGAGCTCAGTAATTGCACCAAAGTGGAACAAAGCTAAAGTGTACACCTGCCACTGCTGTCTCTGAGGATGGGTGTGCGCTTTTTCATCGTCCTATGGAATACCTTTTGGTTTGGAAGGAGACAACTTATGTCCCCAGCCTTTCGAAATCTCAGCGACTGGCATGCAATAATTATCTCAGCCGTGCAAACTCTGAATGGCCAGCTCCATGCTATGGTGTTGTTTCATGTCGCCCAAGTCGAAACAAGATCATTTTGAGATATTTTGAGAAACACGGACGGATCCCATTCTGGTTTCCATGGCCTATGTCATTGATACCTAGGCCTGCCTGCTGGCTAAAATTTATTCCGCCTGCCCAGGCTAAAGAAATTATTGTCGCTTAAGGCTTAAGATCGCTTAAGTAATTTCTGCCGCCTCAGCCAACAACTTCCGTTTCAACTGTTCGTCCGGATCAGCTGCCATTCTTGCATTTTGCGCCTTTTGCGCACTTTTTAATATTCACACACCGTGGGGAACATGGGCAAACCTGTAGCATGTCAATGTTTAAACTTGCATTGGGGAGCTTCCAAGATAATTTACGCCGGTTGGTTGGAAATTTACGCCGTTTGGTTGGGAATATTTACGCCGTTTCAGATTGTCACTTTTTTGATAGAGGTTTTCAGGCTGGACACAGGAATAATGTGTTTTTCATGTGGCGAAACTCTCCCCCACTCCTGTGGAATTGAGAGAACGCCATTCCACTCAAAGCATCACAATTTGTTGGAAACATCCAAATCCAAAATCCAAAAACTTCCGTCTCATCTAAAAAGTTCCGTTTGAGGGTTGGCCGCTCCAAAAGTTAATTTTTCACCAAACCTAAATAATGGTTGGTGCCTCTGTTGTTCTAGGTATATGATATGATTGAAAAATTGAACCCTAATATGGTAGGAGGATATCAGTCCTTTGTTCAACATCCGTGCTGCGAGGTCACTTGGTTGAAGCTCATGATCACTTAAGCAGCTTGAACCTCCTCAATCGAAAAGGCGGCCGCAATAAGGTCATTGCTCTCTGTGAGGAGCAATACAAAGATGGTGTTGCACTCTGGAAACAATTCACTGACATCTTCAGGGACATGTGCGTGAAAACCAATCTTGCTCGAGCAGAAACTCTGATGGCCAAACTGCTTCGTGTCCACTCTGAAAATGCCGAATACAGAGCGAGGTGTTTTCACGTACCTGGACTTGTTGTTGGCTGGTTGCGGTTTTGATTTTGTTCTTATCAGTTCTTTTCTTTCGAATGTTCACAGATAGATGTCAACGGTAGACAAACAAATGCTCCATTTCTCTAATAATAATTATGTCATGGAAGACTTGGCTCCTTTCTGCAGCATTCACCATCAAGGCCTGGGAAAATTGGCGAATGAGACAAGAAGATCCACATGGCCAGAAGTTGAGAGACACCCAAGGCACTTCGCGGAAGGAAATGCCACAACAGAGAAGAGAAAGGAAAGCCATGGCAAAGGAAGACCTGCGCTGCAATTCTTATGCCAAACGCATGAAGAGCCAGCAGGAGAAAAGTTTGGCATGGTGACGTGTTGCATCCTTGGATGGAGTGTTGCCTCGACAGCAGTGCTTTACCAGAAAACCAGGTTCAAATCCATACAGTATGACTCTGCTTCTAGTTTCCATGTATAACTACCGCACTTCAGTTTCTCAATGAGCAGATGAGCTTTCGAACTTGGAATGTGATCAACTGGGCTGGGCTCCAATATTCGTCATGTCTAATTTTCTTAAACATCGCCTAATTTTCGCCTTTTTGACTGATCTCCCGAATTGGTTGGTTAATGTTGGTTATATCCCGATATAGCTCCGTTCAATCACTATCAAATCACATCAAACCACAAGGTCACGGGCGCGCGAGGCACCTGGTGTTTTTGAAGGCTTCAGGACAAATGGCACGCAGCCACGCATTATTTTTGTTAAGCATCAGAGGTTTTCGTCCATCTTGCACACCAGCTGTGCCAGCTCTTTGATCATCGCTTCAGGCGAAGTGTCTTTCAAATTGCATCGCCAACCGTAGCATCAAGAGTGTGCTGTAGTGCAAGTCAAGATCTTACAACGTAGCATCAAGTGTGTGCTGTAGTGCAAGACAAGATCTTACAACGTAGCATCCAGTGTGTGATGTAGTGCAAGACAAGATCTTACAACGTAGCATCAAGAATGCGCTGTGGTGCAAGACAACATCCTACAACGTAGCATCAAGAGTGTGCTGCAGTGCTACAGAAGCTCTCATTAACTTTGCGTCAAGATAGTGTGCGTGTGAACATGAACGTTAATAGCCCACCCCACGCCCCACCCCCAACCCCACCCACCCCCCTGTATGAGTTAAAAGCATAAAAAAAACAATACATGAAAACGGTACCAAACTACCAGGCGCCCCATGCGCCCGCCAGAAACCACTACCACCTTATTGTTGTTCTTACATCATAACCACTAATGAAAATGTATTGAACTCCCATGAAGATCCCTCATGAAAAACCACCAAGAAAGTCAGAGTCCCCACAAATCAAACGTACAGCAAACACCACATTCCATGAAAACATTTTTTCTTGAATAATTTTGGGCTAATGGCACCATCTATTCATTTATTTTGCTTCACAATAGGGAACATCAACCATCATGAAATCATTGCCAGATTGCAAAACCATTATTCATATTTATTCAAGATATAACAGAAAGAGCATTTACATATCCATGAAATTCCAGGAAACCCAATTGAACCCCCATTAGAACCCACGTGAAATCCATGAATTAATCAATACTATATTATCATATTGATATGAATACCCATTGAAATCCCATGAAATCCCATAAGAACCGATTTTTCAATGCGTTAAGCTCCAGAAAAAAAAACAACTCATCTTAAGAATATTGGCATCCCAACGGACTCTGAACAAATGGGATTGTATTGATCCATTGAATATCCATTAAGATACGTTGAGATATGTCAAGATTCAGAAACCCCTTTAAGATAGTGAGAACCCCCTGTAATTTACACACACACACATATATATATATATATTATAGATATTAGTGAAGATCCATGAATCAACAAATTCCAGGAGCGCCAGCGTCGTCGCCTGTCGCGTCTCCGTGGCCTCTTGCATCAGTGGCAGCGGGCGCTGACGCTGGCAGCGCGGCGCCGGGAGCGCGCACGGCGCACGGCGGAGCGGCGCAGAGCGGAGCTGCGGCGCCGGGAGAAGGAGGAGAAGCCACGGGGGGGTCAAAGATGTGGGAAGATGGGAAATTCAGCACTAAAGGAGATTAAGATATAGACTAAGACCCGGAAAAGTAAGGGTTTTCATGTATAATTTAATCATCAACAATATGGGATTTAATGATATGCTTGAGAAATGATGGTCGATTTGTGGCTGATGATTGTTGGTTTACCATGGCTTATGCTGCACACAGTCATAGTTGATGGGGATACAACGGGACTATTGACAATCATGGGAGAGTCGAAGTGGGGAAAACTTTTTTTTTTAACCATTGATGAAATGGATTAAAATCGGATAACCAATTAAGAATAATCATGGGATCCAGTAGTAGGAATAGTTTCTGATCAATATTTATAGATATGAACAATGATAATTCACAAGTGTCCAAAGTGTTTGAAAGTCAAGGAAATCGACGAACCTTGGCAAATCACACATCAAACATGGGATATACCGGGGATATAACATGATAGAACTGCATATAGGTGGAGACAATGGGACAATATGATCAACATAGATCTATACATGGATCAAAAGTACAATAATATTGGCTTGCCAAAGCCTGAGGACGAGCAACGGAAGCGGCAGCAACAGCAAGCAGAACGAAAGAGGCGATGGCAGGCCACGGCAGAGAAGAATTCAAATGACACTTGGGGTTTTCTTAAATTGCTGGTGAACTAACATAACTATGGAAAATCACCATTTTTAATGGGAAAATCCACTCTACGGCCATTTTCAATAGCTATGTTTACCAGAGGGTAAGTTGCTGGACCCCAAACTTATTTCAAACAGGTCATCTTTCTTGGGGAAACCAATGGTGAGAAGGGGTGTGGGCCAAACTGTGCCAAGCACTCAATGCGGAATTGCTTTACTATTCGGTGAGGAAACACTTCCAGATGTATTTGGTTGCATTGGCCGATGAGTTCTTTTTCAGAAAGGACAGGCACCTTCATCAGTGCCTTTCAATGACCTTTCGAGAACATAAATTCACAACCCATGATAAACAGGACGCAGCAGGATACACTACTTTCCGGTCTTCAGTTTTGTGAAACCTGCTTTTCATTTGAATTTTAAACCTGCTTTTCATTTGAATTTTGGCAGGAAATGCACCGGAAGGATTTGACCATGAATGACATCCTTTACAAAAAGGAGCGTGCCGCATGAGGAGGTTTCGGGCAGCTGCCAAGCAACCGCTTGTCACCACTTTTCACCACTTGTCCGTCAACAAATATCAATATGGGTATGGGCCATTGCCAATAGGACAAAGGGGACCTGAATTGGGAGGTAAACATGAATCAATTACTGCTGTACTGGTACAAAATATTTGGATCAGGGCGCCTCCCACCAGGCTTTGACCCATCGGATAGTTTATCTATGTTTATCTGAGGTGCCCCCCAAAACATAAAAAGCCCCTGGCTTTTCACCATCTTGCCCATGAAAGTTGCCAGACATTGGTTCTTTGGCCATGTTGCCATGTACCATGACTATGTCAGACTACCAGAAGGATCCAGAAGGTATATCCCCATCAATGTCCCAATTGAAATCTCCATTGATATTCCCATTCATATCCCAATGATTATCCCCAGGACCTTCCAATTTTGGGTTGCTTAAACCCTATGAAACCATTGATACTAAAGCATAGCCATGGAAAATGGCCATAGAAGTAATAGGTAATCACCATCTAGGAATATCTAAAACATATTGTCCCATTATATCCCATGAATGAGATCCCAGATTGTTCCCATATGGGCATACCCCATTTCATCCAATGGTGGAGAATCACTTCCCCTCTTAAAATTGCAATTTTGAGGTATACCGTATACCTCATTTACAGACACCCATCTATCCCCATCTATCCCCGTTATGATATCCCCAAGTAGTTAGTGAAGGATTATATCCCCATTACATAGATCCCATGTTCATTGGATATTCCACATGATTCCCACATATCTCCACTACATCCCCAAGTAGTTGAGGGTTAAATATTCCCAATTGCATCCTATTTTCAATGGATATCCCCGCTATATCCCCTCTACATCACGTAAAATGAGGGAATTATTCCAGTCGAATTGTATCCTCATTCTCCCCATGGTTTTCATTGTATAGCCCCATGGTTTCAACGCTGTGCCTCGACGCGTCAGACCACCGCGCTGGGAGCGCCAAAACCTTCAGCTCTTCAGCCACCGCCTGAGGCCGGGTGCCAAGCACAGCGGAACCAGGGGTTGGCCATGGGAACACTAGTTAAAAAAGAGAATCTAACTAGGGAAAATGGGGATTTTACTAGGACAACTCTGGATTTAACCAGGGAAAATGTGGGTTTACCACATCATTGGGAACTTCACCAAGTATATGGGGTTTAATCCACGAATCAAGATATGGTTGATAGATGGTGGTTGTTATACAATATTTTTGTGGCCGAAAATGGCGGATCTGCCCCAGTATGATATCTCGCCTTGTATCGCCATCAGTGGTAAACCACGCATGTGTTTTTTTTGGATGCGCTATTTTCAGACAAACCCAATGCCATAAACCTACCCGACCCGTTATTTTATGGTAAGTCGTCGGGGATGGCCACATTATCCAACAAAAATCAACACTGGGTAAACAATTGATAGAACTCGGCTGACCCCAAAATGAGATGGTGACCGTCAAAAGGATGAAAGCAACAACACTCCAATGGTGACCTGGTGGGGGTCCCACAAGTTTGAGCACCCGAAGATTGCAGCAAAACAGTTGAACATCTTCAATTTGTCGCATGTTTTTTTTCCGGTGAAAGATGGATAATTTTCTACTGCCATTCTTTGATTCCCAAGATGAGGGTCAGTTTTTGGAGTTTTCCAGCTACGGGAAAACCAAACAATCCACTCAGTTGCCAACCCCAGGTTGACTTCACATTCCTTCTCTTCAATAGAACCGCAAAAAATGAATTGCCATTTTGATCCATTTGTCATGTTTTCTTGCTGTTTGTTCATACCAACTCAATTCCTGTTCAAGCATCTCCTGGGCAACAAAACCTGCACGGAAGGCCGGAGCTCCAGCCAGCAACTCAGACCCCTTTCAGCATCAGCTGGGCCCATCAGGCGATATTCGGGAGTTTCTCAGGTTGAAACGCAGATTGCAAGCTGTATCATAAAGATTGGCAAAACCCTGACATATTTTTTGGTGAATCATTATCTTATTTAATCTTATTTAAAATACCTTAGTTTCCATTATGTTCGGGGGTAAAGCTTGGTGAGGCAGCCATGTTCGGACAAATCCATATATATATATATATATGTATATCCATATCATTGTTCGTTACAATATTATGCAAAATATCCCCATGATACCCCGGTCAAATGTTGGTTTCCCATCCCCAATACCCATCCTTAATTCGTAAATGCCTCAGTTTCCTCCAGTTTGAGTCTGGTCTGGCGGACAGCTCGTACCTGGAAATGAAATGAGCATATTGGATTCCTTAGCATCCCAATTTATTCCATCATAGCCGTAGCTTACTGAAGCTCCATTATAACCCCCCGCTAGCCCCATCATGAAATATCATCCGTATCCATCTTGTAAAGTCGAATTCTTCTAAATTTTCGAACATGCTTGGTATTTTCCATTCCTTTTTTTGGGTACTATACCCTCTGGTAATCAAACATGGCAATTGAAAATCCTCCATTTATAGATGATTTTCCTATTGAAACCTCTATTTCTAGGGGATTTCCAATTGCTATGTTAGTCATAACCAGAGGCTATACACCAAGCATTTTCAGATCCGTTGGTTACCGCTGCCGTTCACCAAGGCGATGGCTGGTGGTGGACTCCGCGGGGCCTTGATGGATGGTCACACAACGGCATGAGCTGGGCGAGTGGTGGATACATAAATGATATATTGTATATAAATATATATTATGTATGTGATATTTTTTGTATATACATACATACATATATACATACATACATACATCCATGCATGCATACATACATACATACATGCATGCATGCATGCATACATACATACATACATGCATGCATGCATGCATACATACATACATACATACATGTTTATTTGTATGTATATATATATATGTTTGTTTGTATATATATTCTATATGTATATATGTATGTATGTCTATATATACGTTGATTTGTATGTATTTCTATATGTATATACATGTATATGTATGTGTATCTACTGTATATATAAATATATATATATGTGTGTATTTGTATGTCTTTCTATCTATGTGTATATGTATATATATATATATATAGTTGCATTCCAGTAAACTAACATAGAGTGAGCTATTGAACATGGCCCATTTATAGATTCCATACTTATTGGAATGGTGATTTTCCATAGCTATGTTAGTTCACCAGGGGGTATGTATCTATTTGAATGAATTGTAGTGACCTCTGGTTGGTAAGGGGAATCATCCCCAAATGGCCTCATTTCATCTATTTTCAGGTCAGTGAATTAGTACAAACTGTCCAGATACATGTGTCAGGAGTAGTACCCAAAAAGATATATAGATAGAAAAGCAAAATCCTACTAAAATTTCATGAGTTGTATTCTTCTCTGTTTGGGCGTTACTATGTAAATAACTATATAAAGAAAGTGGAATATTACTATCTATCAGATCTATCATACGTATCAGTATAATAATGATAATCATGGTGATGATTGTGATGATAATGATATATAATGACAACAATAACAATTATAGTGATTGCAAAGACAACAATGGTTACAACAAGATTATACTTGGGTTATAATCTAAACATGCTTGCTACGGGTTTGTTTGATAGGATACCCCCAAATGACCAAATGTAAATGCTTGATGATCATTGTCCTTGTTAAACTTGGAGTATTGGGGTAACGTCATGGGACCCTTTTCATTTTCTGACAATTCCCTAATGTCCAAGATGAAAATACAATGATCCTGATACCTGGCAAACTTTGCTTGAGGATGTCCCAATTAATGACTACTAATCCCTTCCTCCTAATCGTGCAGGTGACGTTTATTGGACCTATTTATTTTTGGGCTCCCATCAGGGGAGGATTCAATATTAGAGAAGTATTTCATATTCGGGGGGATTCCTCATGATACCCTCTGGTAAACTAACATAGCTATGGAAAATCACCATGTTTAATGGGAAAATCCATTATTTCAATGGCAATTTTCAATAGCTTTTTGTATGTTTACCAGAGGGTACTCATGATAAATCATGATCATCTCCGAATCGTAAACAGCTTTTCCAAGTCGCCTCTTAAGGTTTAGCCTGGGGCGTCGGTACTTCGGTGGCGTCTCGCATGATGGACATCGACGGGATGACGGGGAAGCGGTTAGCAGGGAGACCGCCTGATAGATTTGGCCAGCCAAGAAGAATAAGATCCCAAAAATAGCCATATGCAACAGTAAAAATGATCTTCCAGATACCGTGTGTGAGATTTGATCTTAGTCTTCGGGGTGCGTAATTATCAGAATCTGTGGGGTTTGATCGCAGAACATGACACACACTCACACACAGCAGATGACCAAGGCTCAGTCAATTCAGCAAAGTTGGTCGATGAGTGCAGGGAGTTGTACTACCCAATGTATTGGGGGGTATTATAATCCACGAACTTAAGACAGACATGAAAACCAGTTCCATGACAAGGGAATCCCATTGTATCTCATTGAATCACCATTGAAGCCCCATGAAAGGCATTTAATCACCATTGATTCCCTACTCCTGGGTAAATCCCCCATGATATCCCCATAGAAAGTCCGGATTCTCCCATCAAAGTTGGCATCTTGGCCCAGCGTGCAGGACGGGATTCTCGGCCCTCGACAGATGGAGGTAGTGCACAGGAGGGGACAACGGGTTTGATAGGTGCCATCCTACATGATACCATTGATTCAATATTCTTCTGTGGGAACTAGGGAACTTTGGGTATATAGATGGAGATAGCATTGGGATATCATGGTAAGACCAAGCAATAGTATAGCATTATAAATATAAATATTTGGTGGTGAATGGATGGAGCAATGAAGTTACAATGATGCATATTTCCACTAAGAGTTTTCCAAACGCTCGATAGCCATTTGTTTGATTTACAGTGTGTCTATGAAGCTTGAGGCCACATATGTAGACAACAAGGGCTAATCTATGTCACAGGATCTACAATTGTATATATATATATATTATATACATATATATAATGTTTGGTGTGCCAAGTATGCTTAGCCATGATCCACATCACCAAGAAAGAAAGAAGGGCAACCGGTACATATATATATATATATATTTTTGCAGCCTCAAATGCATTTAAATTTGTTTATGCCTCCAAAGATTAGTTTCATGGCTTAATCGGCTCTTACAAAAGGTTGATGGTGGTGAATAGTCCCTTGGTAAGGCCTTCCAGGGTTAGTTTGGATGGTATTTGTTTGGGAAATTCCCTCAGATTTCGATCATCAAATTCTTTGACGTGGCGGATTGGTAGATTTCTCACGGGCACAAAGGACTAGAGACTCTGCTGGTCGCATCACATCGCAGGAATGAAGATGGTTCTGGAGCAGCTGGTGGCGATGCTCGAAGCTCAAGTGGTTCGGAATGAGAGGAGGATGGCTGAAGCATGGAGTGCCAAAGGGTCCGCAACATGGGGATGGGCCTTTTTTTGAACGATCCCAATTTCTGCATATCAAAGTCTATTCGAACAGATGGCATCCCTCAACCACCAATCATCCCAAAATGGATTTCAAGAATTCTCAAATAAGTCCGTCTAAATGATTTTAGCTATACCCTCTGGTAAACTAACATAGCTATTGAAAATGACCATTTATAGTGGATTTTCCCATGAAATATGGTGATTTTGCATAGCTATGTTAGTTTACCAGATGGTAAATTTCAGTAGCATATTTGAGTCATGTAGACATGGTATTTCCATCCCATCCAAGACCTGAGGCTTCGCCCCCTCCTCCAGGGTCAGCGCCTGATAGCGGTGCGCCGGGTCATGGTTTACGGTTGGGATTTACAGCTACTATAATTTACAACCTATATATAATCCTGTATATTTATATATGAAGATGAAATATATACATACAAATATGATATAACTGGATTGTGGTAAATTATATATATAGATAGATTTAATATGACAACTTCTACTTTGGGGTGCAGTTGGTGTTATTAATGCATGGGTATAACCATGGAACCCCTCTCGGTTGCGATATGGAGCCCCTGCAACTATGCTGAAATAAAGATAAAACCATTTATCAGTGGAATTGCGCCCCGAAGTAGGTTTGATCAAGACAAAGCAAGTCCACATTGAAGTTGTTTTGACTTCCCCTTGAAATTGGTGCTGACTTTCCTTGCACAGGCTTTGGTGGCGGAGATAGCTGGTGGCCTACGCCTGTTTGCTGTAAAAAGAAACTGCACGCCGGGTCTCACTGGTTGTGTTCTCAAAGCTATGTGCCAGGTATGGCGACAGCAACACAGGCAACGGGGGAAGGTTTTCGAATTCACAGCATATTTCATCATATTTCATGTTACCAGCCAATGCGGCAGGAGTGTTGTTTGTCCCAAGCTACAGGCAGTGTACCCCAGCCAAAAAATATGGTGTTGTCCAAAAACGAGGCGTACCGGCACAGAGATCTTCATTGCAACATGGCACATCCATCATTGCAATGATGTAAATCAAGCTATTGATGTTGTACGTGTAGTTACATGGAATTCTGGTCTGGATCTAAGGATCTTTCGGTAGGACGGTAGGTCTCTTCTTGCTGAAGGAATATCCCAATATCCCCATAGGATGGTTGGTTGACAGAATGTATACCCTGTGGTTATGACTAACATAGCCATGGAAAATGGCCCATTTATAGATGATCTATAGTGATTTACCTATTAAAGATGGTGGTTTTCCATGGCTATGTTAAATAACCAGAGGGTATACATGTATGTGTATATATATATATACATGTATGTATACATGTATTCCATATGATATCCCCATAAGATCGTTGATATTCCATCAGCTTTTCTGACGCTTCCTCTGGCGTTGACTTCGCAGGTGGCTCTGACGAGAGTGGCGGCGGTTGGTGATCCGGTCGCGCTTGAACACATGGCAGGGCCACACTTTGTGTTTCCCCAGTTTGTCCGCTAAGTTGGTGTGCAACTAAATCTAGTCGTGGTTTATTGGATGTTTATATAGATATATATATATATATATGTATAATTATATCTCTGAATCAAGCAGGGTTTACAGTACTAATCCAGGGTTGACATTCCAAACTGATTCTAAATCCGTTGGAAACGAAAAGTCCGGTCTAGAAGTCTAGAATCTAGGCTCAAAAGTCTGTCCTTAGGAAAAAACCTGATCTTAGAACATATTCCTTGCCAGATCTGTGTCATTTGGAACATCTGAACTTCTGCACGGCCAGGTTTGGCGGAGGCGGGACACCGGTTCGGAGTTTCATGCATGTTCCATCTATGCTGTCGGGAAGGCATTCTTTCTGTCACGGCATTTCAGGACGGTATCTGAATATATACATACCATGCATATCATCATTGTATATCATATGTATACCACACATATAGTATCATATAATGATTGCTTGTTTTGATATATGTATATATGTACATGATTATATGTGTACATATATTTTCTTCTTGATTTACAAATGTATGTCAAGTCATTGTCCAGTTTATCAAAAAACATGTACGTATAATGATATAACATTTTTGAGTCATCAGTTTATCAATTTTGATTGTTTAGGAGTGTACCCGTTTATGTGTAGATTATACACACTAGTAGCCATTTTTGGAACCATATCTATTGATATATATATATATAATATATATATATAACTATATATTATATATATATATTACTATATATTATATATATTACTATATATATATATATTATACGTATTAGCTTAGATGTATCTGTGTTTAAATACTGTTTATTCATATTGTACCGTACACCCGATGTCGTCCCTTCCCTTAGGAGGTGATGATGGAGGAGATGGAGGCGGTGGTTGGCACGGAGTCTCAGTATTTCTCATGGACCATCTCAGGGTTAGTGATAGTTTTTCTAAACCAAGCGGAAAGAAAACATGATATGGGTTTGTCTGAAAATAGGGTATACCCCCAATGGAGTCGCCATTTAATGGGGATAGTGAGGATTAATCAATGGATCTAGAGGTACACTATTTTCAGACAAACCCATATATATATATATACATATATATATATAATGCTATATCTATGTATATATGCATACATATATTACATATTATGATGTTTCTGAATTTTCCTTGTGATTCTGGTTCTGAACATGGTTTGGAGCCCCGAGTCACAACTAATGTCCAGTGAATTGGTCTTAGTGACGGCTATTCTAAACCAAATTCAAAGAAACATTGATACACCTTTCTGAACATGTCCTTGTGATTATTTTAAATCAATATCAGAAAACTATCAGAAAGATAACATGGGATAAATGAACATCATATTTGTTATTTGTTGGGTGGTTTTTCCTTGGAAATCCCAAAATTGAGAAACACCCATTTAGGAAGCGGGTCGTCTGGTAAACCCAACAATAGACTTCCAATTTGCGGATGGTTTGAAGACCACTCATCGCTGGTATGGTTGTTTCTTAAGGTTACCAGGTTTGTCCAAAAGTGTATCTCCAAAGGGCACTTTTTCACTTTTTTTTTGAAGCATAGGCAATCTTAGGGGCACCCACTATTGAACAAAAAGCATGTGGGACATGCTGTAGCAACCATGGTGAAATTCAAATAGGGGCTATCCCATTCAAAAGCATGATTGAATTCTAGTGCTTTTCCAAGAAATCTTAACTGCGAATCTGTCGGAAAGTGGGATGGGCACTACTGGTGTGCCGCTGTATGCAAATGGATACCCCTGGCAGACACAGGCAAATGTTAATCTCTTCAAAAGTGTTTGTCCTCTGGGGAACTGACATAACTATGGAAAACAACCATTTTGAGTTTAAGAGCAAAACAAATTATCATTAAATGAGCCATTTTCAATAGCTATGTGAAATTGCCAGAGGGAACAACAACAATAAAGTTGATGCCTTGCCATCGTGGTTCAACCCCAAAATTCATCAAAAAGTTCCGCGCTTATGTGTTGATGAATTCTGCTTTTAAAGGGGTGGCCCCAGCCAGCATCTATACGAAGATATTCACGGCGAAACGCTCCTCCACCATGTCATCTCTTTCAGGACCTAGAGCCGTTGTATTCCTGTTTGAACACACAATATACCTAACCTGCTACTTGAGGTTTGGTGGAGGTGATGATGAGTGGTGAGAGAATCTCACTCCCAGAATCATTAATGATGTGCCTGCTGAAACATTGATGATTGAAACCCATCTTATATAATTTTATGATATTTTATGGGTATTGGATCTTTAGCGCGTTGTTCACCTCCTGGACTTGTTTGCCGATCTTACAGCATGGCAGCATTCTTGGCGCTCTCGAAAAGCTTGCAAAGCCAACTGCAATGAGAGGACAGCTTGAGTCTGCGCTTGTGATTTGAGCACCCGAAGAATTCTATTCGTAGTAGCGGCGAGCACTTTCTTGGATGCTCAACTCACATTGCACATCCCTGTGCACACCTGGAATGCTTTGTGGAAGACAAGGTATCCTCACAAAGCCATGCACAATCTACATACATAATCTATACAGTGATTCTAGGTGTATATGATACCCACATTCGCCATGTATCCGTTAAACCATGCTAAATCTCTTCAAGGTGATTTGAGTTGAATGTCTTCTGCATTTTCCAAACATGTAACGGCCATGTCCCTCGAAGCAATCAAGCGCACGATCGCACGGGAAACCGTTATCAATCTTTGCTGAATAGAAAGACCGAGTACAGCGCACCGCAAAGGTGCAGTTTCACGCAGAAAACATAGCTGGCAGTACAGCTGGGCTTGTCTGAAAATTTGGTAATTGTATACCCCATGTGCAAAAGAAGAACAACAACATGTTCCCTGATTTTCCATCATTTTCCCACTGACTGTTTGGTAATTCATGATCAAGTCCCACCCCATCTTTGTCACAGGGTTTGCTCAGCATTTTTGCCTTCGCCGAATTGGAGATCAGACTTGGCCCCGAACTGTGCTGGATCAAGGAGAACGTGCTGATGGTCCACATTGAATATAATGAGTTTGGACACCCAAAAGGACAAGGCGGAAGAAGATCTGAAGAGTCCAAGTATTCTAAGTATATTCTAAGTATGCCAAGTAAATATGGATGAGGGACGACCCAAAATGGTGCGAAGAATCCTGCGTTCAGATTCTTTGTGTTGAAAGACGTCGCCATGGCAGCCAGACGCTGTGCTGTACGAAGAATCCTGGCTCAATTCGGCTCATGAGTTTGGTCCTGTCCTGGATACTTTACCAAGGAAACAATGGGAAATTGGAATCCCCTAAAAGGATCCAAAAGGGATTGTTCCATTGCCATGTGCATGTTTGATTATCAGAGTCGGAGAGTACATATACGTATTACATACATGTATCATCATGTATCTTAGTATACTACTTGTGCCTTCAATGAAGTCTTCACAGCTGCGCCGCTTCATCTTTGGAAAGCGTGTGAACGAGAGGGGACCATCATTGTTCAGGCAGGCTTTTGAAGCTGTTTGTTTCCCACATCCCCCCAAGTAAACATACAAACAAATGTAGAAAACCATGGAAAACCTTTGTTAAGTTTCTTATAATTTCCTCATATTACTGTTAAATTAGTTAGCACTCATTCTTGTTGGTTAAATCATGTTAAATCCCAATTTCTGGTGGTTACTGTATATAGGTTGGGAAAGACCCTGGATGACCATGGATTTTCCATGATTTTTGACTGCTCAGGTGCCGTACTCCTCTGCGTTTTGCTCGCAATTTTCCTGGATGCCGCCTGCGACTTTGTGGGTCTTCACCGGTCAAGTGCTGTGACCCTTGGGACTACTGGCCGGGGCAACAACCGCGTGGTTGTCAAGGCCAGGGAAATCAGACTTGACTATTTGAGGTGTCAGGTTATAAAATGTTGGGGAAAGATGGGGAACCACCATTTTTTATCATGGCCATGTGACAAAGTGGTAAATCAACCCAATTTCAACATAGGTAAAGCATGGTAAAACCTAATCTATGGCCGTTTCAAATTGATCCGTTGAGAATGGTCCTACCTCGAAGATTCTTTTCCCATTGCTCTATGGCCTCAGGATGATCAGTTGCCGGATGCAGTGACAGGGTGAGTTTGATGAGTTTGCAAAATCTCAATCCTCAATCGCAATAGAATACGTGCGGAGCACTCTAGATAATTTGATAGAGTAGTAAGAAAGATACTTAAAATAGCAGTATTTGATCACTATCATATAGACTCTATAGATAAGATTCAAAGATATTTTGATAAGATCTATCTATCTGAATCTATCTGATATTACCAAGAATTCTAGATCTTATATGATCTTATCATATCTTATCTATCTTTCAAAGATATTTGGCAGGATATTATCTCCCAAGGATCATGGAATTTATCGGATCCAGCCGCGCTGCAAGCGCGTTTTCAGCGCTTGCCACAGTCCATGACACCCCCGGACATCCAGCTGCCCTTCATGGATGCGCCTATTCCTGGCTTCACCTTTGCCATGTCTCTTGACGCGCAAGCGGCCGCGCAAGCGGTTGTGGATCTGGATTTTTTTTTTTACTGTGGTTTCATAGGTGATGATACTAACTGGCTTATTAGGGATTATTGTAACCCATATAACCAGGGGAAACCAGGGGAAACCTATCACCCAATCAGCAGAACTGTTTTGTCAGGCAGCATTGTTTGATGTATATAAAAGGTGTTGTTGAAGTGTCAGTGCAAGGACATTTTAGGATACGCATTCCCTCCAATCCAAATGTATTCTCCCCTGCCTCGTCAATATCAGTCACTCGCAGACATCCATTGCTATCAGATGTGTGGGAAACAGCTGCTGTGTTTCACGGCACGGAAAGGGCAGTCCAACCAGATATGAAGTACGGTTACAATTACCCGTGAATCCCCATTTTCAGACACTCCCATCACTCCCATATCACATTCTTGGGGGTATTTTGCATTCCATACGCAAAATATTCCCAAAAATATCCTGTAAAGTATTCCATCAAGGTATCCCCTCACATTGCCATGACTTCTGGTAATTCTTGTAGTACTGAGGTACTGCTTTGGTGGGCTGATTTTGGTGGTCCTTTTTGGTGCTTATCAGCTTTGGCGGCTCTTTTTCAGTCGAGAGCTTAGCAACAGAACAGAGTCACACAGCTAGAATTTAAGCACCCAAGGGATCCAAAGGGAGGTTACAAAAACCAACCAATTTGCGGAAAATGATGTGGGTCGTCCAGAAGTGAGGATTTTTCCCCAGGACATGGGCCGTGTTGACGTGGCAGGATGAGCTTTTAAACCATGAGGATTTTGGCTGTAGACGAAGTGTTTGAGAGATCCTTGGATTCCGGTGTGGTAAATCCAATACCATAAACCCTCCAATTTTGGAGGCTTCGTACCAGCCATTTCTCCTGAAAAATGGCTTTGGGTCTATGGCTTTGGATGGCTTTGACCACAGCATTCCTTCTGCGAAACCACAAGAGCACCATGTTTTCAAACAGTCTCCCCCTCCAATATCCTCCAATTCACCCAGGTGGGTATGGCTCAAAATTCTTGCCACCCCGCTAATTGGATGGTTTGATGAAAGTATGGGGTCCCCTGGGGTAAAGTAAATAGATATGGAAAACCCACCATTTGTAGATCATTTTCCTAGGGAAACGATTGGTTTTCCACATTAATTATGTGATGTTTTGTTTTTTTACCCTAGGGCAACCCACAAAGCTATCATTTACCCTCTGGTTATTTAACATAGCCATGGAAAATTGCTAATTTTGGATGATTTTCCCAGCTAGAAACCTCCATTTAGTGCGGGGATTTTCCATGGCTATGTTTGTTAAATAACCAGAGGGTAATCATCATTTTCCTTCTCCCTCTCGGACAAAGCCCCATAAATCCATATGGATCCATTGTGATTGATGACCATCAATAACAAGCCCATTATCTCATTGAGAATCCCCATTCCTGGCTAGGAATGGTCGTTTGAAATCTTGCAATTTTGGAGTATCCCATGGTATATCCTATTTTTGGAACAGCAAAAAAAACCATTGCTTAACCCGCAGATTTAGAGGAAAAATAAAATACGTGTGGTCAAAACTATGGCTTCAACTCAACGTTTTTCCTTAAATCATTCAACCATGATTTGAAACCATGAATTCGAGGACCTATACTATTGTTGGTGAAGATATGGGGCTTCATATTAGTCTAGGTCCTATTAAGACATAGGTCAGTTGGGGGAAAATCATAGGTCCTGAAATTTTCCATATGACATAACCTATGGATCTTCCCCAAGCGAAACTGAACCAACGGCCACAACGGCCTCCGCCAAGGTCGTGAGCTTGGAACCTACGCTGAGATCAAGTGGGGAGGTGCTCGACCTCCCAAGGAGTATATTGAGGAGATGAAAAGGTCGGGTCATGACATGCAGGATGGGGCCCCCAATATAGCAAAGTTGACGTATCAGTGGCTTAACTATGGTTTATGTTAGATATAACTATAGCTCATGGGCTTCATAAGCCAACAAACATGGGGATATGGTGAGATGTAATGAGTATAATTATCATGGAATAAATTGGAGATGTATACGTGAGTGCAAAGATGAGTTGATCAGTAGCTAGTATATCTGTGGTTTATGGATGCTTGTAGATATCTTTCTATGATTCTATATTTTTAATCCACACAATGATGACATTTGACATCATGATTTATATGGTTCGCAATCAAATTGATGAGGATATATATATATATATAATATAGTTGATGAATGATGCTTGATAGATGGTTTACCATTAGGTATGATTGCATAGTCCCTTGAAATATGAGGATGCTGATTGATAAATGAAGCAATGACCAGTTGACCTTCTTTTTGTTATTTACCATCTAGCA
The DNA here is from genome assembly GCA_003297045.1 of Symbiodinium sp. clade C Y103. Lineage (NCBI taxonomy): Eukaryota > Dinophyceae > Suessiales > Symbiodiniaceae > Cladocopium > Cladocopium sp. clade C. The sequence continues at coordinate 110,402 of BGPT01000075.1, forward strand.
ATTCAACAGTTCACTATTGAAGATGGCTCATTTCGACCAATGATTTGCCGATTAATGATGTTGATTTTCCGCAGCTATACAAAATGGCAAGAGGGTATGTTATTTGAAGCGGATACAACTATGAATTATAGGGGGTTACAGTAGGTTAACAATCAAATAGATAAAGACATCATTTATAAATACAGAAGGTGTTGAACACTGCTCAGATTGGGTCATGATGGGTCTCAGCACAGGCTAGATTTACCTCCAATTCATACTTACACAATCTATAATTAATCTATGGCAATTTCAACAAGGAGAATGCTGTTAAACCACTGGGGTTTGGGTATATTGTTCCCTGCGATCTGTGAAGATTGGCAGAAACCTCCTCCAGGTTAGAAGCTCGAAGGAAGAAGAAGTTTCTTCGCTCCATCACCGACTGAGGTGCAACTAGTCAGTATCATCGTGAAACAAATCCACACTGTGTGTGAAAATGGGTGGAAACCGGCATACCTCCAACATTGTTATTTTGATACAGTACGGGACAGCATAATAAACCAGTGGATTTTGGGATACCCTATCGTCAGACAAACCCATATTGGTTGGCAGGTTGAGCCAGACAAACAACGCGGTTCCGTGGCCAATGCATGACCGACATGAGCTCCGTTTGACCAACCTGACCAGGCTGTGATCTGATGTGCACAGACATCAGATAAACCAAGCGCAAAAGCATCGCCAAAATGGAGCTATGATTTGGCCGCTGCTGCTGTTTTCTCCCTTTTGCAGAAGCATAGGATTGAGCATACATACCAGCTCAAGTCATCTCAAGTCCATGTCTTCACACGCAAGTCGAAGATTTGAATGTGCTTTTGGGCCATCCTTAAGCTGCACCGTTGATTTGTAGATCAATCCACATATTAGCAATAGTATCTGACGTGCTACATGTCTAGGATCTTTAGGCCATTTTGCTTCGAAATTGTTTGAACATCTCAACTCCCTGTGCTGCAGTGACATGCTACTCGTGACTGGCTTCAGCTGTGTACATCAAGATGCATCAAGATGATGCGCCCCACAGAGCCAAGCCCGTCCTCGGTCCTCAGCCACTCTTCCCGGTCGGGTGTGTTAGACTCCCGACGATGGCACATGCTCAGCATCTACATGATCTTGGGAACCTTGGCTCCAAACGAACATAAACAAAGCCTACAAGCAGTGGATAGTCTATGCTGTTTATAGTTTTTGACCAATTTTCATTAAGCAATGTGTCTATTATATACTCGTCGGCCAATTTGACATTGTTTCATTCATTGCCCAGACAAATTTCGCATTAAAACCTTTATCTACAGGGGAATTTCCCAGCCAACCATGTTTGATTATCCGGAGGTATATCCCATGAAATCCCTATTCTATTCCTCTGATGGATGAAATATCCCTATCATAACCCTATGTTTGTTGGTTTAACCAAGTATATATTGTCATTATCTTCCAATTATATTATCATTACAGCCCCACTTTGTTTCCATCAAAAAGCCTCCGCTTGAGTCCTTCCAAGGCATTCTAAACCAGACGCTTTGGCTGAGCTTCGCTGCGACCCCGGCCGCCACGGCCAGTCGCTTTGACGTCGATGAACGCTTCGTGGCGTATCTGGCGGTGCTGTGCAACGCGGTGTACGTGCCAGGCAGCTGGTTGTGTACCTGGCTATTGAGGAGTTCTGGCCTTGCTAAGGCGCAGCAGATGGGGTGTTTTGTACCTGTCCAACCATCCAAAAATATGGGATGTTCAATGATTTTCACAATGGAACATGGGGAATGAATGATTCAACAGTAGGGATTTCACCCTGTGAATGGTAGATACTTGTGTCTTTCATGGTTGGGATTGTCTTTCATGAATGGCTTGGATTCACCACCTACCCTCAGTTGTATATACCCAATTTCCATCAATTTCCAGACAAGCTGCTTGCAGCCAACTGGACCCAATCCACCCATAGAAATGCATATAATGTGCAGTACCCCATAATTCATCATTGAATGGTACCTTTACAAATTTTCATGGGTCAAATGAGGTTGTTTCCTCGTTCTCTTGGCTTCCAATTGCTATCTGAAAATGTAGGATTCCGGTTTTCATGTTGAAATCATAATGCGATGATGAACAGATGATTCACTGGTGAAACTCATTTCTGCAATCGTCATTGAATTCATGAATATATGCACCGTGAAACAGTACTGAAAAGTATTGAACAGTTGTCATTTTTGTCCTGCAATTCCTTGTTCTCCTACAAGAAAAACTGGTCATGAATCAATGCCTATATAAAGATACCATTGTTAGGGTGATTGAACATTTCTGTCGCAATAAGTCACCCCTGAGACTCCACATCAAAAGCTGGTTCATTGACAGCGGAGGAACATGACAATGATAAGTTTACACCTTCATTTAGCCATTCCCCCCCAACGTGCCTATGGTGTGGTCAGGGAGCAACCCTGATTGATCTCATTAATTTGTCTTCGAAATTGGGGAGACCATGCAAATCCCCGTGATATCTGATATCATGGTGAAATCTCCACATGCAACCCCCTATGTTTAAACCCTAAGCCTGATTGATGTCATTGATCTGTCTTAGAAATTGGGGTTACCCCGAGATATATCCCCATATTTGTGTCAGTTAAGCAGTGAAAAAAAAACAATTTTTTTCATGGTTTCCCTCCGGTCATCAAACATGGCATGCTGGAAAAATTCCCCATTTCGATGATTTTCCCAGCTACAAACCTCCATGCTGTAGTCATTTACTCGTGGTTTCCCAGCCAGCCACAACAGGTGATGCACGTGGCCTGTTGTCTGCAACTCTTTGGCAGCTTCCTACGCTGGTTGGCGGATCTGCTGTTGCGACCCATCTCGGGACCTCTGGGATTTCTGGGGCTCTTCTGTGGTCAGGGCGTCGCGGCTGTAGCGTCGCCCTTGAAACTTGGGAGAACGACTGTGGGCAGATGGACGTTTTCCCCACTTTCGTGGAGAAAACGAACTTTTCTGGGGCGTTTGTGTATATTTGGTATGCACTACTATGGTTTGTTGATTCTTGATTCGATGTTTTTTTTGAATTTGAAGTTTGATGCAATCTTGGACTATGGGATCGCTTTTACCTCCCAGTTTTGCTGATGCAGTCACCCTCGCTGCCTCCCCAGGTTTCAAAAGCTAACAATATAAAACAATAAGAGTAGAGAGCGTAGTTGACTTTGCGTGCAATAGCTTTGATCTTGACATGTTCTCACTGTGCACAGTGGGGACCACTGAGGATTATGAACACCCCAGCTGTTTTTGCAGATGCTTGGTTCGGGAAACGCGAACGGGAGGCCGATTGCTTGGGACCTTGCACGGAATAAAAGGTGAAGAGTAGTGCTGAGGTTCCACTGAAAGCATAGTTCTATGGCCATGCTTCAAGGGGTTGTATTCCCCTCAATATGGAGGTTATATGCATGCTTATACTTATACTGTATCTAAGGGCTGCCGCCCCTGCCGCCGACCCCGGAAAAGAGGGAAAGCATGGAACTAGTACCAGGATGTGAGTCCTTGGCGATTACACTTGGAGATTGNATCTAAGGGCTGCCGCCCCTGCCGCCGACCCCGGAAAAGAGGGAAAGCATGGAACTAGTACCAGGATGTGAGTCCTTGGCGATTACACTTGGAGATTGTATACATATACTATAGTTCAGTATTCATGGCCTTGGAAAATGTTATTGCCAGCACCTAGCAATANCTCCCAGCGGCAAATCCCCGTGGCAGTGAAAGACGGAGAAGCTCCAAAATGGCGTCAAAAAATTGCCAACTGTAACGTCTGAGTCAGAAACAAACAGTTGACTGCTGATCTAGCTTGTTGCTGTTTGTTGCTCGTCCTGCTTGCTGGTTCGCAAACCGAACCACTCCCAGCGGCAAAT
>BGPT01000075.1:118555-175258 GCA_003297045.1 Symbiodinium sp. clade C Y103
AAACAGCCAGCGGCAACAAAACCGCAGACTCCATGGCAGTGACTGGCTCCGTTTTAAGCGGCTGGAGGCTGCTGCTGCTGGAGGCTGCTGCTGCTGCTGGAGGCTGCTGCTGCTGCGCATTGCTGCTGCTGTTGCTGCTGCTGGAGGTCTGCTGCTGGAGGCCTGCTGCTGCTGCTGCTGGTTGCTGCTGCTGCTGCACATTGCTGCTGCTGCTGCTGCTGCTGCTGCTGCTGCTGCTGGAGATTGCTGCTGCTGTTGCTTGTGCCAGAAACTCTTTTTCCCTTACGCGCTCCCCCTTGCGTCGGCCGGGGTCGGCGGATATACTGTATATACTTATCAACAACACAACAGCAATCCCAAGTGCTAGAGCTCTTCGTGTAGTTCTTCACTGTTTCTCCAGAGGTTTCTAGATTCATCCCCTCGTTGGACTCAAGTTTTCGTTCAGTTTTCGCCCAGCTGCTAAGCAGAGAGTCGCCAAGCATGTCCGACTAGGATGCAGAATTTGACTTCTATGATGAATGCAACCTTTTCATTTTAGATATGTTCAAACATCTGGATTGTTTGTGGCAGGTTTACCACTCAAAATTGGCCAATCAGCAGAATTTCTGTACCTTAAAAAGCTATCGATCCACGCCGTTTTAACGTTGCGCCAGGGTGTGCTGGCCGCAGGGGCCCTGTCGCCGATCTTTGGGCAAGGCTTGGGCTCTGCATTGGCGGGATTTATCGTGGTGGGTCCTGATGCTCAAGGAACCGAAACGCTGCTGGCAGGGCAGGCAGGGCTGCTGAATGGGGGGAGGTTAAATGTGACAAACACCTTCCGGCCATGAAACATGGCGAATTGGAAAATCCACCATTCAAAACCTCGATTTAGTTCGGGGATTTCTGATTGCCAACCATGTTTGATTGCCAGAGGGTATTTATATGTGTTTCAGCATGTTTTTGTTCGAATCTCTGCAGATGATGGTTGGGGCCCTGTGGGGGTCATTTGTCCTATTTAATATGATCTAAGTTATTGTGGTAAAGCCAATTGCAATCAACCTGCCTCAATGGTAAAATTTGGTAAATTATACTAGGGTACAGTATTGCTTTGGGTTTTCCGCATTGTCATTTGTTTGGTGGTTTTGGTTTTAATTTTGCGCCATCCCCAGACCCAGATGATAGGAATGTTGGAAGCCGAATGTTACTGTATGCCGCATTTGATACTCAAGTTACCCAATTTACCCTTTAGTTTTTGTTTTTGTAACGTAGCCTCAAAAAATGAGTTTATTATTGGGTTTACCACATCAGATGAGAACAAACATAAAGGTGCATGATGATGCCACTGTTTTCATGGACAGCTGCATGTGTTAATTCCTTTCTGTTGCAAAGCAAACCATTCCTATCCCGCTACTGTTGAATATCCCCCCCATTGTTGGGCCCCGATATGAATAGATGCAATACGAAACTAAGGCTTCTTAGTGTCCCTTAGGTTGTTTTTCTTTATGGGGAAGGGATTGTGCATATAATCTGGCACTCATTTTGCTGGAAAGCTTCAGTTTTGCACAGGCACTATTGAGTCTTATTTTGGCGCTGTGGACGATCAACCAATTCATGGATGCACCTGGTGCTGTACCATCTGATGGGAACAGCAGTACACTACGGGAGGCCTTACACCTTCTATGCCTCCTGAATTCGAATAAAAGGAACTCACTTTGTATTTTTGGTATCTCCTTTTTTTGTTGCTGCATTGCAAAGTTTGATGTGGGAATTTAGGCACAGATTTTTCGCGGCAAGGCCTCCTTGCAAAGGAGAGAGAGCACACGCAACCAAGATGCCTGAAAATATGTTCAAACAAATGGCCAAGCAGTCTAGTGTGGCGCTACATTTCAACCCAAAGATATTCGTTTCTTGTGGCTAAAAACACTACCTCAAAATTTGGGTATGACCTAAAAAAAATTGACCACCATTTTGGGATTGGTGAGTATCAAATATGACAGACCTTTTTCTGGGTCCAAAACCGTCTCCTTTGTTTAGAAACTTGACAGATTGGAGACGGTGCTTTGTACTTTTCCGCCTTATGAATGGTATGATGATCTCAGTTGACACGCAGAGTTTCAACTAGGACATAATCAGGTATCCATGCATCAGTATCTCCATGTAGTAGCCTATATTTGGGGGGATGGGATTGTAACTAGCCAAAATCTCCAAAATCTCAATACAATCAGAAACTTTAGGTCGGCCTCACTTCTTTCTCATTCTGGTGATCTTCAACTGTGGCATGGCTTTGGCTGCTTCAACCTTGACACTCTTTGGAGACATCGCTAGTCACCTGGTTTGCTTGAAGATGAGCATATACCGATATACCCCCACTTTAGGACCAGATTATTGGGAAAAATTAGGATAAACCATCAGGTTTTGGATTTGCCGAACATGATGTTGTATTTTCCCGCATTTTCCCTCTGAAATCCATCAAAAAAGTAGGGAGTCTATTGGGAATATCTGTCTTTTCTGGGGGTCTGCAGCAAATCACGCCCAAGGCAACTGTGGCTATACATCCACCGATGCTGGATTTGCAAGTGGGCTTTTCATGATAGGAGCGAAGTGTATCGAAACCCATGGCTGGCACGTGGGTTTGAACAGGGTACCCAAGAGATCTGTGGTTTCTCATCATATTCCGGGTATTTATTTGTTGGCATGTTGATGGCCATAAATGGAGGTTAATCTCGATTTTCAGACACCCACAGGCAAAGAACTTCAAAGGATAGGATGACCATAAGCCTTTCTTGGGATGTTGTAACCACGATCGGGGCACCTGTCCTGGACCTGAAATCTGAGTTCCATGATTCGCAGAACATTTGGCTATGTCTCAAACTTGGGTACCGACAACACCCGTGATTTGTCAACGTTTCGCAGCTATCATAAGTATTTTCCAAAAATATGTTCCGGATGATCAATATAGTTATATATAAATGTTTCCTCTATTTTCCCAAAGAATCACTGTGTTTATCCCAACTTTTCAACTTTCCAAGTGGCCTAAAAAACATGGCGAAAAGCCAGGCAAGGCCCATCTTTGGCCCATCTTTTTTAGCTGCCTCCAGGAGGAGTGGCGGGCTCTTTGGGAACTGGCTATGTCTTGGGCGCCACACGTGCCTACCAGACCATTTTGCGTTGCTCGATTTTCACCGCTGTACTCTGTGGCTGCCTCTTTCTGGTCACCTGGCAACAAGAACTGGCTCTTGTTCGTGATTTTTTTTTTGTTGAAAGGTCGGTTTAAGGGAAAGAAACCCGAAAACCATGATTTGCACGTTTTAACAAGTGGCTTCCTGTAAATTGATAAATGGGTCAGAAAGTTATATGTCCCGTTATGATTCCCGTCTATAAGCGGTTGCAACTTAGTTCCCAACCTTCCTTTTTTGCTGAGTCGATTATGTATTTGCTTGTTGTTTTATAATTGTTCGCATGAAAGTGATACCATTGAACTGGGGAGTCTACTGGAACAAACAAATCCCGGAACTTGTGACCACTCTGTGAGTAAGTATCGTCGCAAATCCTTGAGGTAATGCTTCGCCCTGACAATCTTCTGGGTCTGTTAATTACAGTCACCTTCTTTGGTGCATTTATGATGAGCTCTCTACCTGCGCTTTTGTCGAACGCGGTAGAGGAGACTTTCCCGACTCCCCCGGAGATCTCCACCACATTGCTCTTCAATTCAGCCATTCTTTTGCAGGTCTTCTTTACCCCATTGGCACAATTTATTTTAAACCAGGATGAAGGCTGCTCATCTTGGGGTTCCAAGTATAGCAGTTTCAATATGTACATTGGCTGTTTCGGCTGTTTGCTGCCTGCTCTTCTCTATTGTGGGAAGAACAATCGGATGCTTGCTGAGAACGAGGACTCAACCTTTAGCAGCTAGCCAAAAGAGCCAAGTGCTACCAGGGGTATGGGTCAAGTCGGTAAGGAAATTGAACATGATTCAACCAACAAAAAAGTGGCAAAGACCAAAGATTTAGTGGCAAAATACGCATGATACAAAATATAGGGATGTGAATTATAAGCAACAATATGATGTAGACGGTAACTCAATCATACGGGCCTATAGTAACATAATGTAACATACAATTGACCAATAAGTACAGGTCTGGCGTCATTGGACGGCGTGTCGACTGTGTCAGGTCTGAAACAGATTCCATCCCTCTTAGAATAGGATGATCCCCATTGACGAGCTTTGCAGATATTTCAAGGGGCGAAGAACCACCAGCTGGTTTCCCTTCAGGTGGCTGAAACTTCGCTGGCGGGCGAATCCCCTATAAAAATGGAGGTTTGAATGGGAGAATCATCGAACTAAATGGTGGACATATTCCATTGCCATATCTTTCATTTTATCTTGCATCATCTATGACAAAATTGCATGTTTCTCTTTAGATTGCTCTCAAGTTGCTGATTGAAACCACCGTCCGCAGTTGACTCCAGTTCTCCACGTGAGCCAAACAAAAATACCCTGGTTGATTGGTTACTATAGGGACATAGGCTGATACTACCTAAGTTACTGAGGATTATGATAACCCATAGTAGGGAAACCGATCAACCAACTAGAAGAATGAGATGGGATAGGGGTATTTTTTTGGCTCATGTTTTGTTTCTGAAAACAAAGACTTGGCTTCATGAAATATGAAACTCTGGCATACGGGGAACATCTATAGGTAGTGGCGGCTATGGTTCATTATATTTGGAACATCCCTTGTTTTATAAATGAAGCTATATACAGTATATACGCATATATATATATACATATACTATATATGAGATCATGAGTTACCAACCACTCAAATCCAAGTCTTGGTGAAAGATGGCACCTTTTTCTTGGTTCCTTGGCACCTGCATGACTTGGACAGCTGCAGTGGAACTGGTGGAACTCGAGTCGCTGTTTCAACTCCAGTCGGAGATATATCTTGCAGACCTTAGTGAAACCAGTGGGTTTGTCTGGAACTGTTGGCAAATCCCAAAATCTCACAGTTGAGAAATGTTGAGAACATAATTTTTGTATCAACAAAAACAACGTGTGGTCATCCTAGGGTATTCCACCATTTTCAGACGATCCCAAATTTGTTAATCGGAATTTGGCAGCATACTAAAGGCCAGCTGAACGAAGATCTTCTTTGCTGAGAAGTCAAACATTCACTGCGAGCCTTGCTGTGGAAGCGCAGACACGCACAAAGAAACCACAACGCGAAGGAGTAGCCCCCCCAAAAAAATGCATTGCACGTGTTGCCTTGTTTTTTTTCTCACCACGTTGATGGACCAGATATCTTTGACGAGACGATTCCGCCATGCCAATTCCACCTGTCAGAGAGTCTGGAGGCATTGTGCAGGCCTGGATCTTACTCATTCCATCCCCCTGAGATGGAGTTTGTTTCGATATTTTATTCCTATGTTCCATAGAGAACGAGGTTTTAATACCAAACAAATAGCGTTTCTATAGATGTTCTCATGTTTCAACCTAGGTTTAGGTTTCTAGGTTTTTAGTTGGGATTACCTCTTTTGGTTAACAGATGTTAACAGAATCTGTGGATGTTTCGAGCGGTTCCTCACAGCTCTTCACATGTGCAGACCACAGATAGTTCGACGACCACAGCCGAAGGCGCAAGCTGTTGTTGCCAACTGCTGGATGTCGAAAAATTGCAGAGAACTATGTGGGATGTCCTGGACAGAAGGAACCCCAAAACCATAGGTTTCAAAACGAAAGTGGTCATCCATGACTTGGATGATTTTGGTGGGTCCCCCCTTGGTCCCCCATGTTAAGAAACCCCCATTTGACAATTTGACAGGTCTAAATATGTATGTGTCTTCTAAATCATGGCATGGAATGGCGTGTACCGGGTTTTCAGACATCGGTATCTGATGGAATCTGTTCACATCAAAATACCATTGTATTACTGGGCAGCCAAGAAAAATGCACTTTACGAAGATGGAGCATTGCAATTAGTTGCCTGCAAGATTGGGTTCGAAGTTCGATTTCTGGCGCAATGTGTCAAGATGGCTATGAAATTGGGCCCCGAAATTGGATGCTTAATGGTCTCACGGGCCTGAAATTGTGACCCGCCATGGAGGCTGGTGGCAAGAGGAACCAGTTTGGATCAGTGACAGGCTCGTGGATTGGGGGTTTGGACCTGAAAATTGTGGGACAACCATGGAACCCCCCAATTTTGAACTTCTTAGAAAATCACATTCCCCATATTATGCCCATGATTTAGGGATTTCACGGCCAGAAATGATTTAGACAAAGCTATAAATCTGTTGGGCACAGGACAGACTTTTGACCTCAGGTGATTCAATTAATATGGCCATTTGAATGGAGTGACTGATGATACCGCAAAACTCGGGGATATGTTCAGACAAGCCCATCTCCTGTCTCATTTCTATCTTTATGACGTCACGTAAACCCAGGATTCACAGACATTGATCGCCATTGATCCTGGGATTTTCACCCGATGGCGTGGGCGGGTTTTCTCCAGGGTGGACATATTGGAGCTTGAGTGGGCCAGCTGCTGAACTTGGGCGACAGACAGTATGGGCATGTTCATGTGACAGCCTGTGACAGCGAACAATTGGGAGGTCATTCCTTTCGAAAGTGAATAGATTCCTAGCGGCCGAGCGTTTCATGTGGTTCTAGGTGTATTAGATGAAACATTACTGTAAACATTGAGGAAACACCTCTTGGATTCTCTTGGGACTTGCCAAATGTGCGACTCAAGTTGCAAAGTTTTTTGCTTCTAGAGTTTGAACGAGCGCTTTCAGAAGAGCTGAGCATGCTTGGCTGCTTCATCGACCAAGGTTTGCTTTGTGCTTTATGCTTTTGTAGGAGTACTGGGATTTCTCTTGCCAGGACCTGAATGCTGTTCTTGAGACTTCTGCAGGGAGTTTGGGCCGATTCTACTCAAGGACTAGGTGTTTGAACATCGACATGCACGCATTTGGGAAGATGTGGATCCACATGGAGTGCAAGTGCAGGTCTACTGTATGGTAACGCTAAAAATGAACTAAAACATATTGAGCAGGAACCATAATTTTAGGAGATGTTGTTTTCTATCTCTTGGGTGTTGCTATTGCTGCCCGCAAGATTCTGAGTCTGCCGGAGAAACAAGAATGCCAGTTCCCAGGCTTCTTCGAACACCTAGGCACCGACAAGGGAAGGGGGAAGGCAAGGTAAGGCTTGTTCCATTCATCACTTCAAATCGTCCTTCTGCGGACGTGGTCTTTCCCAATGCAAACCCCAGTGGGGATGGTGAGTATGGCATTGGGTAAATCCAACAACTGCTGGGAATTCACCAAGAGATGGGAATCTCCTGGGACGATTCAATCGTAAACCGTTAACCCCAATTGGGGACAATTGATGATACTGTAATTGGGGAGTGTTTGTGGCATTGATTGGGTTTACCACACGATTGAGATTTGTTCATTGTGTTGTGACATGTTGTGACGAAGATTTGCAAATGCTTGGATGCGAGGCACTTGGGGCTCGTCCGTTTCTCCCGGCTTTCTCCCTTCAGAAAGCGTGGGATCGTGCTACATAGACATTCGACATGTCTTCAGATCTGATTCAGGATGTCAAACAAAAAATTAAAAAAAAACATATACCCCTAAGGATCCAAGTCCTTTCTGAGAAGTTGAGCCCCAAAATCATACCTCAGTCATACTGCTTGAAACAAAGGCACGAGTGGTGGATCCATTGAATTATTTTGCAATCGTTATATAGATTCTAATTTTCCCCCTATCGGATTTTTTCTCCCTATCGGGACCCTATCATATTGTTGGCTATATGACTATATTGTATAATATTAATTGTAGAATCATCTTGGAGAAGATTAAGATAGATTGCAAAATTTTCAAAACATCCTTACTAAAAAAGAAATATATACTTCAAAAAACGCAGATATTCCAGCATCTTCCAGCTATACCATGATATGTTCTCACGTTCCACCAGGCCTGCAGTGACGTCAACGCCTGGTGGATCCAAAAAGGATTTGGACAAAGAGAAGGACCAAGATGCCCTGGGCCTGTCGGCCCGGCATGACGAGTTAAACGCCTGTAACGGCCACCCGAAAAAAGGATTGGTTGATACTGTTGAAATCCCACTTAAAAGATGGATATAGAATGATATAGATTAGGTTTCTAGCATTTTTTGGGGGTTACTAGATATTTTTCACGGGGTTTGTGTATCTTAAAATCTGAAAATTGATCTAGATAGCCACAGTTTTTGTTTCGTGAAATGATCAACAACCATTGGATGTGTTTTTTACCCAAAATTGTCAGACAAACCCAGATCCGGACAGTTGTGCAGCTCCCCCTTTCATGTCTTGGTGGACCCGATAAGCAAGACAGCTGTTAAATCAAATCCTGTGAGGCTTGCCTAGTTCTACTTGGAGTGGTTTTAAGTACGTTCCAACACTTTCCCACCGTTTTTTTCTTGCCTCATCATCTTCACATATCTTAGCCATTTCGCTGCTCAAATGGCTTTCCAACTTTGAAAGGCCTGCCCAAACGGACGCCAACCCACCCCAGTCCTGGGCCACTCGCCATGACATCCCGTAGCTTCCCACGGATCCTTTTGAGCGTCTTGCTGGGCATCGTTCTTTGCGCTTCTCCAAGGCGGGGCGATGCACGATGTGGGATTGTTGACACCGTTGACCTCATGTTAAGTGATGGTTTCATATGGTTGCGAGTCAAAATGCGCAGCCCGATCCATACCTTGAACCCACAGGCCGATCCATACCCCCGATCCATACCAAAACGCAAGTGATCCAGACCCACACATATATATATATATATATAGGTGCAAGAATCCCAAACATGGCGACTATGACTAACTATTATTGTGATGTGAGAACTATAACTGTGTGTTATTATGACAATGTAACATGTGCACATATAATTTTGTGTTGACCTTTGCTTTTCGTCAAACTAGAAATTTTGACCATCCCTAGTCTTGCCAGCCACAGGAGCTTTATTTTCAGTGTGACTTCCCCCAGTCCACGAACACCCGATTCTCCTACAGTTCAGCGTGGCGCTCACTTCGGCTCTGAAACCGTTGAGAGTCCTGGACCATGTCAATGATTTTGGCCGTATTTTCCTATACCAATACAGCTTGGAAAATCCATATTGTTTTTTTTTTCTCCAACACAATTTGTGAAGTTTTTACTGAAACAATTCGAAACACTTTGATACACTTTTATGTGTTTCGTCGCGTAAACTTCAAGGAGTTCACTTCCTTCGACTTTCTCCTGTGGTGTGATGCTGCTGGTGGCCCTTTCTGCGGCGAGTGCTGGACCCTCCGTTTCCGCAGGACGCGGCAAGACGGCCATCGCACGGCGAGCCAGTGGAATTATGGGAGGCTTTGATGCACTGAAGAAGGACCAGGAAGAAGAGGAAACCTGGCTTTGAATCGAGGGTTAAAGCGGTTATATCGGTTATATCGGACAACTCTTAACATCTCTTAAGATGATTTAAGCTGATTTATTTGGAAACCTGACAAGGGCTGGATTTCACATGATTTAACATCCTATTAGGTCCTAAGATGTCATAACCGACAGAGGGGTTGGATTGAACTATGGCTGTCTGAAAATGGGTTAGATACTCCCAAAATCGTTGTTTCAATAGGGAAACTATGGGAAACATATGGCTCACCAGCGCCTAGGTGTACGCTATTTTCAAACCCACATGGGTTGGAGCTCATCATCAAACATTGGGGTGGAATGGTTATATACTATAGTTTTAACCAACCATGGATTTTTTCCCTGGCGTAAAATGTGGGTTTGTCCCAACAAACATAGTTTGAATTTATCCGAAGTTACTGAATAGGGAATTTTATTTGGTAAAATGACGCGCAGGAGTTGAGTCCGTCCTGTTTTTCCCAATGGAAATGTACATAAACATGCAATGTAGATATTTGTTCACCCCACTTATTAGTAGAGAAAGTATAGGTTCGAACTCCGTTGAGAATAGCAGGGTAAGTTGGGTTAGTTCAGTTACAATTTGTTCTTTTAGATTCTTTAGGCCATTGGGGTGTGGAATGAAGCACCAACTGTAGTGCAGGTCGTAACTCGGAGTAGGTCCCGAATTCCTGGAGCAAAGTCCAAGGACCAGTACCAGCAAGCCGGCGCGGCAGAGGAAAGAGTGGGAAAATTTGACAACAGTGACATGGCTGACATGGATCAATGGATTGGGTTAGTTGAGAAAATTGGAACCGGAATCCCCTAGATTTCATGGGAAAATCGATGGTTTCCGGTTAAGATTTTCCCTTCAACCAATCCAATGAATGGATGTGTTTTTTCTTATTTTTGGGATGTGGGGGTTTCTGAAGTCATGGGGGATCCCCAGTCGTCACCACAGGTTATTTCAATACTAAGTCATGGTCATCTATGACTTGGAAGATTTGGTGTTACCCCTATGGATTGGGAGGAAACCTCCATTTAATAGGACGTAATAGGTTAAAAGGGGGACTGGTAGTTGTTTTAAGTGATGTGTCGCAAATCAAGTTCGCCCTGGCACCCGTGCTTTTTTTTCTTGGGGGTTAGATGAACCTCCGAATCCTCAACTGTAGGTTTCCTAAAAGGAAGGGTACCTCTAACTCATCCATTTTGATAGGATTTTCCATTTTTAAACCATCCATTTTGGGGTACCCCCCATTTTAGGAAAGCCTTAGCTTTTAGAGGTGGACATAGCCCAAGGTGACATGGATCAGTACATGGACAAGGACTTCGAGGAGACAGACTCCTGGACGACTGCTGAGTGTTTTTTGGCATCTTCCCATGATTTCCCATTGGTAAATCTATCAAAACTGGGGAATCTACTGGGAATATGTATAATCTACCTATAATCTACCTACTAGATCCACAGGGAAATATCATCTTTTCGATCGGTGAATCTACCCATTTCATCTACCTTTTTCGGGAGTCATCTCAGTCGCCTCCAAGGATTTGGAAGAATACGCCCAGCAATTTGCCAAGGAGGAGGCCGCAGACACCTCAGCCCGGCAGATTCGCTATGAGCTCTATCCCTCCAAACAGTATCTGAAAAAGATTTGCCGAGCCGATGATTTGCTGATTTTCTCAATGGGAAATCCACTACGACTGAGGAATTTCGGAATTGATGAAGGGAATATTTGTTGTTTTTGGGGTTCCTTAAGCACATATCCAAGGTATGTCCTATATTTGGCCAAGAAAAATGCCATCAAGACATGGACCAGCGACGGCCCAGATGGCAAAAATCGTGGATGCCTCGAGGTGCAGATTGCCATTGCCACCGAGAAGATCCGCAACATGATTTTACACATGCGCGAGTTCCGCAGGGACTACAAGTGCCGTTTGAAGCTCACATCCTTGGTCTGCGCCCGACGCAGGATGTTGGACAAATTGGCTTCTAGGAACCTGGATTCCTACATGAAGATCCGGGAAGAACTGAAGATTCGCCATGTCTACCGAATCGAGGCTCTGAAGAATCGTCTTGGAGCCTACATGTATCCCATCAAGGACCCATTCAATGACCTTTTTTTTTGGGTTCCTGACCCACCTGGGATAGCAAATCCATATCATCTCATCATATCCCGTTTTATATCCCCATGTCATATATCCACATTATATTCATTACATATAGATCATCATAGATCATAGATGTCCCTATTTTTCAGATGTGAAACTTGTGATTTCCCAAAAGAGATCTCTTGGCGAACTAGCCATTCTTTCAGAGTCAACTCCTGTCTGAGTTTCCTATTCAAAAATCCACACAATGTGGTGCCCCTCACTGATGTTTGTTTGTTTTTAAAATCCGTTTGCTGTCAGTAACTAGTTCGATATATCCTATCTACCATAAATCCCCTGTTAATCGTTCAACCAACTTAGCTCACTAGATCCCATATGAAATGCCATCAACTCCCACAAAACCCGGTGAAATCACAGTGAAATCAGCTGGTCAGAATCACACCACCAGGACCGACCTGGTCGCCCTGGTCGCAAGACCTTGAATCGCCTGAAGAAGGCGAAACAACTGATGACAAGGCGCTTGGCGAATCAGCTGCGCCAGGGTCGTGAACACAAGATCATCCACCGCAGCTTGGATCAGCCGGGTGTCTGAAATTTGGAGGTTTCAGCCGGCAAAAATGGAGCTTTAACCATGGACAAATTGGAGGTGTAACATGATTTAACCACCGTACAATGGGGTTGAACCAGTAGAAAAGCGCAGTTAACCATGAACGATGGAGATATAGCAGGGATATAATGGGGATATGTTATGGGAATTTATGATATGGGATAAACAGGAAAGTGCCCATCAGTATGATATAGTATGATATTTGGGATTTGTCTTAAAACTTAGCCATCACAAATTGGGAGGGTCAGACGCTGGAGTGTTTTAGAGGTTTTGGTGAAATAATCACATTTACCATACTTATCGTACTTACCTCATCTTACCTCTATAATTCAAATTTTAGCGGAGGGGATCAACAGGGATCCATTCACAACCAAGGCACCCAAAAGAAGTTGAACTTCCGCCGTTGGTTGGTTCGGCCCTACGATGAAGTGAAAGCCTTCGAGAAGAACAAGGAACTGGGGAAGTATGTGGATCCTCTGAACTTGCCGTAGAGCTTCCAGCGACTAAGTCGGCGCCCATTGAAAAAAGGAAAGGAGCGATGTGAATGGCTTGGCTGCTGCAGCATTTTGCAGTTCAGATTCGTGTTGGACACTGTGGCATAGATCGATGGATTGATTGTAGGGGAAGAAATTGATAGAAAACCCTGGTTTTTTTCACCCTACGGAAACCCCCAAACAGATGCCAAAAAGTTGTAAACCTGGAAATAGGAGAGTCGAACATCATCGAACTACCATCCTTTTGTAACACTTTTCGGCATCTTTTTGGGGATTACCCCTCCAGTAAATCAATTTTAACCGTGGCAAATAGGGGTTGGAAGACTAGTTTCCACTAAAAATAGCGGATTTTCAGGGTCAAACTGTTACTGTAATTTTCCCATTCAATCACCATTCAATCACCATTCAATCACCATTCAATCACCATTCAATCACCATTCAATCACCATTCAATCACCATTCAATCACCATTCAATCACCATTGTTCATATTCCCATCATATTCCCTATAATATACCCTCTGGTAACCTAACATAACTATGGACAATCACCATTTTTCATGGGAAAATCAACGAGAAATAGCCACTTTCTAGCTACGTTAGTCATGAACAGAGGGTAGTGCCGGGTTCTACCGTCGTCCTTTCGTCCCTTCAGCCAGGCGTATGCGACGCTTCCTGGCCATGGGCATGTTTGCCGCCAGCATCGCGAGATGCCACATGACGAGTTCGTCAGTTGTGACAGGAGACAGATGCAATGTTTTGGGTTTTCCTTTAAAACATATGGGGATTTTATTGTATCTCCAATGTATATATATAATATTATATTATAATATATTTGTATATGGCCTTCCCCAAAAATGAGGAACATTTGTGGTACAAAATGATAAACTATCAGGTTCATACCATGTGGGTATGGCTACAGGATAGGGTACAGTAATATTTGAGTTATGGACCTACAAAATGGCTGGCGATATGTTTGCTTTTCAACCAGCCGAGCAAAAAACATGTTGAGCCAAAGTGTTCAGACATATTTCTGATTGTTGGTTTTATTCAATTCGGTTTTCTGTGTTTTTCGGTGCACCAACCCGACTTGATGATGCAATTTAACACCTTAAGTCGTTTTGATTTTTTTGGAACGGCTTGAAACCGCCAAACCGCAGACTTTCAACAAACAGTTGCATTCTTATATAGTATGACAGCCCCAAAAGATAGAAACATAAGTTAGTACAGTATACTATATAATATATTACTATAATACACTATATATATATATATATGTATTTTGGCAGGATTTCACCGAGATTTCACCAAGGTTTCTATCTTTCTGGGGGTTGCGCTGCCGTCGCCATCACCGAGGTTTAAGCTTGCTGATGGAGATTGAGCACCAGGCCAGGGAGGATGTTTCGATAAGCCATCCAGCTATTGGGGTATCTCCATTTATGGAAACCTCCATATATATATATATATCGAATATGTAAATATATATATTATACATATATAATAGAATCTATACTTTTGATATATGGAATCTATATACTTTATTCAATGCTTATAATGGCGATCTGACTGAATGATATTCCGATTGAATCCCGAATCCTAACTAGTTTTTCATGGCTCATAGGGGGAATCTAAGCCTAAACCTTCATGGCTTCGAGAAGGCAGACGCTCTCCTCGGAACGTTCTGCAGGAGGGCCATTTGAGCTTTCTGCAAGAGTTGGGTCCACGACAAGTTCAGTAGGGAGCTGAGCCCGATGCCATAAACAACTACCATGACTGGGGATGGTTGGTTTATCCCAGCCAGAAAAATGGTTATTGCTTGGGGATGGTTTATGACATTGGGTTTACCACATTACTTTATATAGTTATCTATCGTTTGCAGTAATATGGGGATATATACTAGCAAGCAAAGAACAAAAAACCTGCGTGGCATCTATGATTGGCCATGGCCGGTGAATTGTACCTGCTATGATCCCTGCTATGAGGAGCTAAAAAGATCAGTTGCTCGCAAGATTGATGGCAATAGTTCCGCAAATATCGGTCTCGTGTTCAAATCAGAAGTGTATCGCAACCCCGGTCGGTTGGACGGTTCTTGGTTTTGGCCACATGTTAAGCTGCAGATTGTTCTCGTCACCAATTCGCTCGCAGCTTTGCTCAGTGCTGACTGCTTCGATTCGTACGGGTGTGTTTGATGATGCTCACTGCCAGCATGCTCAGTTTTCCATGCAATTCCGCTGGTTAGCTGCCCACATTGTCTTGTTGTTCTCCGGCTCTGCTGTTGCAGCAGCCTGTTTTACAATAGCTGCATCACAACTGTGTTGAGCAGTAAAAAATCTTTGGCATTTGCGGGTATCTAAAGACCTCGCAAGCAAGATGCAAGGGCAGTGGAGAATGCAAACTGTAGGATTTCTAACTCAGAGCCTTTCTTCAAGCCAATTTGGCAGAGGGATTCAAGCCATTAATTCTAGGTGTAGATCCAACATCACCCAACACTGAGGTGGCTGTGGGATTTGATATCGCTTCTCCCAGCTGTCGCATTTATGTCAGTCAGTGCCTTAACTCCATAATTTCCTGTGACTATAGTTACCCTCTGGTAAACTAACATAGCTATGGAGAATCACAGTTTTCAATGGGAAAATCGACTATAAATGGCCATTTTCAATAGCTATCTTAGTTTTCCTGAGGGTATCTATTGCAGTTTGGTGTCTTGTTTTCGTGCTTTGGCATGGCATACTGTGGCTGTGAAGTGCTTCGTGCTTTGCTTCTTATCTCGGCCAAACAGTCAGCTGATGATCCCAGAGGCCAACCATGCATTTTTGCAAAGGATGAATCCGGGCACTTGCAGCCTTCGCGTCATGAAATGTACTTAGTTGCTCGGTCACTCACAAATATTCAGCTTGAGTTTAACATTCCAAATCTCTTGTGGCCTATGCACAAAAAAAAGGGACCGGCCGCTGAGGCTTTTTCTGTTGTGGTGTCCTTTATGGCCCAGGCATTGGGGGCGTTGGACATGCCAAGCGGATTTTAAGTTCACCATCCATTTTGGGTGGTCTGAAAATAGGGTTCAAGATGGTTCAAGAGGAAAGATGATGAATATAACCCGTGGATCTTGGGGTTTTAAGATGTGTCAAATCCATTAATGTGTGTTTTCTAGGTTAAAAAATCATATGCACATCTTCAGCCAGTCTGATGTTCTTTCAAATCTATCCACATAATCCACATAGAATGGTCCCAGACTTGCTCTAAGGGAACATTTACCGGACACCTTAAGATTTAGTAAAAACCAGGAATACCATTGATTTTTCTTGCCACCACACAATTGGATGCTTGGGGGATAGAATGACCAACAATTTGATGTGGATATAACCGACAAAAAATACTCGATTTGGGGATGTACCCACCAAAAACCAAGACTTTCGGGTATCCAACCAGCAAAAATTGGAGATTTTCCTCAAGCCTAGGGATCCAATCCCATTCAATTCCAGCATGATTGTGGCTTCCAATCACCTTCTCACAATGGTTTTGGCCTTAAGAAAAACCATCCGAAACAGAGATGTTCATGGGATTGTTCTATAGGGTTCCATGATGATCCCCATGATTATTGTTATCCCCACTATGTCACCAGAGTCATCTCGGATGCTTCTCGGCCACATAAATCCCATGATAACCTGCGTCAGTTGCATTACATCATGAGCGTTGTCTCGTTGCCACTGCTGGACTGTTTCGTGGCCTGGGCCTCAAGGCCAAGCACTCGGGGGATTCGGGGGATTCAACTGATTTCAAGCATCAAGAATAGGGGATTTCACCGGTTTCACCATGAAAAAAACATGGAATTTCACCATCAGAAACAGTAGGATTTGGGCATGAATCGGATGTGATTTAGCCTTTGGATGGTTTGGAACAAGAATAGAGATTTAAACATATCAGAAATGGGGCGGTGTTTTAATGCACCAACCAAACGGGGATTTAACACACAAACACTATATGTGATTTCAACCGATGAGAAGCAGGGTTACTTCTTGTGGGAACGATTGCAGGAAACCAGTGTTTTTTTTTTTTTTAACACATTTTATCATTCAAGAATATATGTTTTTGACAAGGTTTACCATCCCAAACCAGGATTTTTAGATGTTTTACCATCAAATTGCTGGGGTGTTCCTTCCTCCTTCAGGATGAATGCCGTTCGCTTCGGCAAGCGCGCCGAGGTTTGGCTCAATGTGGCATGCTACTTTTTGGTGCCTGCTTCAGTTGCAGAGCTTCTCATGATCCCCATAAAACTTACTGGTGCGAAACGTAGGGAATGGGGGTTGCTGGGATGATTATGAAAATGGTTATGGATTAGGTCATGAAACCCCATTCCCTACTAAGCACCAGTAAGAAAAAGTGTCCAAGGTGGAGATGTAATTGTGCTTTGACCAACCAAGATGATTTGTATAAAACCCAACCATGGTAATCTAATTGCGAGATAAGATATAAAATCAACAATATTCAGGCTTTGTCTCAAAATCAGTTGGATACCCAAATGTGTTGGCTTGTCTATGGTGAAAAGTATAATCTTAAGCAGTGGATTTTGCAGCAACCCAGATTTGATCAAGATCATTTGGGCAGCTTTGGCTCAGCAAACATGCAGGTATTCTGGGTACCCTGCAATTGAGCCTAGCACAATTGCTGAGTAAACCATCCCGAATAAACCATCCCCATTTTACTAGAAACGGACCTGATGGTTTTCAATGTTTTTTCAACCATCCCCAGTTGGATAGTTGGTACCATCCGTGCAAAAAAATCAGAGGTGCTGGCAGTTGCTGTTGGCACTTATTTACTGTGCGCGCCAGAAGCTAAGAGATTTTCTTCAGGGCTGTGGCTGACTTCGTTTCTTCCTTTGTTCTGAGTCGGGTGTATCAAGACAAACAAATGTGGGTCCAAGCACCACAGTAGGCATTGCATATCATAGTATTCTGCTCAAACTGTTCTTTCTGCACAGAGGGTTTGACTATTTTATCTGACTGTGTTTGAACATGTTTGAACAGTTTCGGCCAGCGGTTGATGAATGATTTACTGAATGCATCCTGCTGTAGACACCGCTGAGGTATGAACATTTACGTGCTTATCTTTCATGTTTGATTGGTTTTTTGTACGTGGCGAGCTGAGCTTTAGAAAGCGCTTCAGTACGCGCTACAATGGAGCACAACTTCCGGGAATTTCAGAATTGCAGAAGTTCTGGAGTCAGATTTCTTTATGTATCCTTCGGAACAGTATGCATATGTGAATAATTGTAGGTACAGTATAGTAGCTATATATATATATATACTGTATATATATATATATAGATTATACCATAATTCAACCTGATTCCTCGCTTCTTTCCTACAATTTGCAACATGTTTGATTTGCAACGTGCATTTCTTGCATCGCGTCGCAGCTGTTGCCACAGCCACAATGCTGCGAGAGGCCACCCTCTCCTGGTCGTTGATGTACTATGGAATCATGGTGAGACACTCAGAAGAGTTCTTGGGTGATGGCTTTGGGAAAAGTAATGTTATCCCACTAACATCCACTAACTATCCCTTTGATGGTAATAGTATCGAAGAGTAATAGAACATATAATAGAACCATTAAGTTTCCAATAGAATTGGCAATGTTCATGGTATCCAACCCATCTAACTGGACAGCCTCCGCCTCGATTTCGCTGCAGATCATGAACCAATTGGGCGATGCGTTGAGGAAAGGGCACCCGGCGTAGCTCCGGCTCCATTGAACAATCGAGATATGGTGGTTTCTTAAAATGGTTTGAATCCCCAAGTCGCCATGGTTGTTTCAATACTAAAATGGTCATCCATGACTTGGATGATTTGAGGGTACCTCCATGGATTGGAACCCTCCATCATTATGTACAAATGGGAAACCTCCAAATGTATAGCTCGTCTTATCTCGTATTCACGGGCTATTAATGGATAATACAACAGATAACATAACATCATATAACATCATATAACCATCAACAATAGGACTCAAGTGACTTAACTATCAACAAAAGTGTCAACAAGTGTCAAAGTTCAATAAAGTTCATACTTTCATCATTACCATTTTCCCATATTTTCCCCATGCGAATGGCGATGTTGGTTTCGAAACACTCAACGACACTCAACGCGGCTGTTTTTCAACTCAGCTACGCCTCGCCAGGCAGTTGCCCGTGCTACGAGTACTGCTCGTCTCAGTGCCTTGGTATGATGATCCCCAACAGAATAGCCTAATCAAATAGGCCAAATATATTACCCTCTGGTTATTTAACATAGCCATGGAAAATGGCTAGTTTTGGATGATTTTCCCAGCGAACGAAACCTCCATTTAGTTCGGGGATTTTCCATGGCTATGTCAAACACCCAGAGGGTATATTACTAGGGATGATGAAGAATTAATAGTGCCATGTTCTTTCTCCCTATGAATCACTGTGCAACATGACCTTATATTCTGATGAATATGGGACAATTGAATGATCATCATTTGGATCATCATTATCATGTTAACATGGCCAGCCATGGGGGGAATACATCATTTCTTTGGCTGTCCACCGGCGGGCAACTGGGGCCAAGGGCAGGCGCCCGGCCCAGGTCTTTTGCCCCCTAACGCTCTTGATCAGAGCGGTGTGTATGCTTTGTCTGAAGCTTGGATGGGGTGGGAGAGAAGTATGAGAGTGCACTAAAAGAAGAAGTGGATGTGGTTTGAACATAGAGTCTCCCCAAATTTGAGGATCAATCATAAGTTTCCATTGTCGAACATTTCCATTTGGGGCCACATTTTCAGCCAAACCCAGATCGTTCTTCTCTGCAGTGTTGATAGACAAGTCTTTGCCCAAACCATCTTCTAGAACAAATGCTTGAAACATGTTGGTTTAGATATTTTTGGGGACAACGATCCACATGGTTTTAGATTGGTTTAGATTGGTTTAGTTGAACACTTGAATTCAAGACAGACCCTTTGAACAGCCGGCTCCAAGTTGGCTGTTGAGGTTGGGGTTGTTCGATGGCTTCGCCGTGACCATGACATGCTTTCCACCGGGATGGGGAGGAGGGCGTGTTCCCGAATGCCAATGTAAGGGAAATAGGCACCGTATGAAAAAGATGGGTTGGGCAAAGTGAAACCCAACTATATACTGTCTACCCTGTTTCCAGGTCTTTCAAAGTCCAGTTCTTAAGCAAATTTGCTGGACTTGGGTGAAATGCAAGAATAGAGATAGAGAGAGTCTGGCCCGACTGAACTTCTTAAACCATTTCACAATCACAGGTACTTGGTAGGTGCAGCGGAAGCGCAGTGGATCAACCCATATGGGGGGATGGTCATCAATCCATTCTTGGAGATTTATATGTACCTATTATGGGTATGTAGGGAATCCCTAACAATAAGTGGGATGACCATAAGCCATGTACAAATATGTACTTAAATACCATGCAGCTTGACCACGGCACATCTTTATTTCAGATCACTCCTGCATAGCTGAGTCTTTTCCGCAAAGTCGAACTGCGGATCCTGCCAGATCTACATCTGTTGATTTGATCTTATGCCTCTGCAGTGAATGGCTTCCAGCAGGCGGATGGGAACTTGGGAATCTTGGGATCTCGACAGGGTCGGTGACTGGTAAAACACTCGGTGAGATGGGTTGAGTGCCGAAGAAGCCACCAACAGTTGGAATGACTAACTGAATGACTTCCTCCACGTAGATTTAGATGGGAAAACACAATACACTCAATGTTAAGGAGTATTCTTATTCCTGTGTATTCTTGGGTCTGGAACGACAGTCTAATGAGTTTTCCAGAACATCCTTTCTCATCTTTCTCACGGAGCGCTGATTCAGCGGTGGTCCCCGGCCCTGGCCCCGGCAGTCGTCATGGAGCTGGCACTCATTCCTGCGCCGAACCAACCTGTTTCAGATCGGTGGAAGCGTTTCAGCATGGGAGATTGCCTGTGAATCTTCATATTCCCCACAAGGGCTTGTTCCATAGGTAGTTATTGGTTATGTTAAGTTGCTTTGCAGCTCCAATTACTAGGGTTTATGGATGTTTATGCTAGATATATCTATGTATGTGGTTAAAGGGGGTAGTAAACTAATTTATCATTTTATCACCCAGGGAAAAAGCCACCTTGCAAGGAACATGGCCATACCTTGGGGCTATGCCATGATATTCCATGGTTTTCGGGTATTCCCCATCTTCAGATCAGAGCTTTGGGACGGGACATGATGGGACGATGTTTTTTTCCACGTTGAGAACTGGTGGAACTGGGCTTAGAACTGGGCTCCCGTCAAAATGTCGGAACATATTGGAAGATCTTCGAAAACCAGATGTGTCTTGATGCGTCCGTAATGGGCATCGGATGGCATGCGGATGGCGTTGTGTCGCATGAAGCCATTGCCAGGCATACTTTCGTGATGGCCGAGGACGGCGGCAAACAGATGACCTTAACATTTTTGTTGTTGTATAGAGAGGACTGAATACTTGGCGTGACGCCACTGAATGAAGGTGTTTGTTCTAGTTTGAAGAAACAAATATATAATCATATAATATCATATATAGACTTGCCATTCCATTCCAGTTTGATTTGCGTACAAAATTGATAGGATCCTGTCCCAAATACCGTCCGGTACTTTCACCCGGCAATAAAAATCACACATTGAGATGATTTACCCATCTTTTCCCATTAATTTGGGATTCTCTTGCTGGCCATTTGAGTCACTGCCAGTGTCTGAAGTCTTGACCTGTCGTGACAGGACCTTGCCCTCCTTGACTCTTCTGAATCAGAGGTATCTGTGGGAAGACCCAAATTTCTTGGAGGGCATTGGGATCATACATTCATTGGATTGGTTTACCCTCTGCAAAAAGCTATTGAACATGGCCATAGAAATAGTGGATTTTCCCATGAAAAAATGGTGATTTTCCATAGCTATGTTAGTTTACCAGAGGGTAAGGTTTTTTCTTTCAGGAAACCTGTTACTCCTTATGACTTGTGCCTTCGTTCAAAAGCTAAGAGTTCCCTCAAGTAATTTAGCTTAGCTATGGAACATTGCCCATCTATAAATGAACTTACTTTATTTCCACACATCTATTGTGGCTCAATGCCAAGGCAGGGGGCCTTCAAGAGCCACTTCTGGAGAGCAGGACAGGGATGGCTTTTGGGCTGGACAGAAGTGGTGCTTAACAGCAGGGATTCCGGGTGCATCCAAATTTCAGAGTAACCAACGCCCATCAACCAATAATTGATACGACTAAACATGGATTTTTAGCCAACAAAACAATAGATGTTGATTGATTTCGGCGTTTTTTTGACTGTTTTGGGGGTATTAAACCTCACCTGAAATTTGAGAAGGTGAATGTTTGTGGAGGACATCCAGCCTTTCTCTGGGGGCATGATGGGGCAGATGATTTGGCTTCCCGAGATCTCCCGGCTGCGCAGGGATGCAAGAGATTGGTGCGCCCTCCGCCTCCGCCTTCGCTGGGGGAAGAGATTTGTCAGATGTCAAACATCGTCCAAGCACCAGATGTCCTGTTTGGTGGGGTTGAAACTGGCTGGTGACCGGCATTGTTTTAAGGCTTGCCACGCATTTTTGGGCTTGCAGTGAAGAGTTTGACCAAGCTGCAGATTGACACAAGAAGGCCGCTCCAAAGGTGGCGAAGCTGCTATTCTCCACCGTGGATTCTGACAGAAGGATCAAGTTTGAGGGAACAAAGTAAAGCGGAGACTGGTTTGAAATCTTGAGTCTTTCCATCCTATGAAATGATGGAGTCCCCACCAGCCCTACCATATCATTTCGGTGACTTGCTGTTTCCCATGGTGAAAGCACCAAGCAGAATCAGTTTGCCATCTCAAAGTGGCCGTAGCCCACAACGCTGAAACCTCAACATGTGAGCCGTGGATGTGCGACCTGTGATGGCCTTGAGATGGCGTCGTGCCTCACCAAGCCATGTGCACCAGCCATGGGCAATTTCATGGTGTTCCTTTCTGTGGAGAAAGTCTATACTCAAACCAAACAAAGGCTTGGCAGTCTGTTGGTGATCAAGACTTTGAACATGCTCCAAGATACGTTTGATGGCAGGTTTGGAAAGAAGACACCGCAGCAACACAAACTACTGTAATTAGTTTGTTTTTCAACACTGCAGCAATACAAACTAGTAGTTTTCTTGTTCACATTCTTTAGCATGACAACTGTTGCATTCTTTACCAACGTGTTGGAACTCCTGCACATCGACCTAGACCATAGCAGTGGGTGCAAGCTCCCAAGATTTCTGAGGCTGTTTCTCCACGTCCGCATCACCACCATTGGCAGGTCTGGCCATTCAAGTGCTTGGAATGTTGATATATTGTTGAATTATTCCAACAAAAGCGTAAGCCAGCCGTCTTTGGCCCAGTTAAGGATCTCTTGAACGAGGTTGTTCTCATAAGATTGAGATGAAGAAGCAACCTTATTGACTTCCTTTGAATTAAACTTTGAGCTTGACCTTCACAATTTGTCAAAACGTAAGAATGATTAACGCATGTCAATGTTTCATCCTATGCAGGTTGTTCTGTTCCCGCAGAAAATAGAGGCCAAAGGCAGACATCCAACACTCAGAGCAACAATCTGTGGAAATCATGTGACGCTGTGAAGCTGGCAAAAGATCTATATATATATATGATATCTAAGTTGACCGTGTTGCCTTCTTATCCTGCGAAGGCCTTCGAGTACTGGAACTTGCCAGTGTGCGGCCTGAATACGAAACAAGAAACGGGTGCAGTTGGAGCTTCATCTTCTCAGGGCATGTTTGCGAACAATCCGAGCCAAAATTCAGATTTCACTGTCTCAAATATCGAATCCTGAGGCAGATATGATAATTTCTGTCAGGGCCTGTCAGGGTAGGCTTTCCCTTTCCAGTATATTTTGATATAATGACATTCCCAATCATTCCCATAAACAATATATTCCCATATATTCCGACCATGAATGGATCTCACAGTTATACTCAACATATGACAATATATATATATATATACGAGATGATATGAGTGTGTACGTCAAATATGCTCACATATCTTAATTATAAATTTGGTGATCATTCCACTTTTATTACAATCATTTCATATTTGCACGGTATTTCAACCAGCAGGTTCTCGCTGGCCCGTCGGTGGGTCAGTTCTTTGCCGAGCTGGGTGCCGACGTCATCAAGGCCCTGCGCAACTGGAGACGTGGTGCAAAAATGGTGAGTTTCACCGGGCAAGATGGTGGATGAACTGAAGTTAATCAGATTCAACCATGAAAAAATGGACAGTTCAGAGGAGTTCAGTCATAAAACATGGAATGGGAAATGAAAGGGGTGTATGGGGATATGGAAAACCGATCATGTTTATCGGGAGATACTGCAATGGGATATTGTTGGACATGTTCTTATTTTTCCAAGATAATCCTTGACTCAAATAATTATGAAGTCAAGGACAATTCTTAATCCTTTACCACGGGGAAGGCAGAAGGCTGCCGCAGCGGCAGGTTGAGAACAGAAAGCCAGGGCCTCAAGGCGACTCATTGAATCTGCATCAGGACCATGACATTCAGCAATCCGCATGGAATTACACTCTGGTAATCAAACGTGGCTGGAAAATCACCCACAAATGGAGCTTTTAATAGGAACATCATCGAACCAAATGGGAGATGTTCCAGCTAGCCATGTTTGATTACCGGAGTGCGGTTGGATCACGCTGTTTTTTTTCAGGGACAATTCACCCGCAAACCGTGGCAAACTTCCCCACCGGAAGGCTTTTTCAGTGTTTGTATGTTTTTTTGCGAATCCATTCATTGATGAAAAAACGTTGAATCTTCCATTCAAACTATACTCTAAGAGGAATCTCAGGTTCACTGCTACAAACGAGGAGGTCAGCACCACCTGAGAGTTTGTCTCGAGGTTCCGAACCTCATTCCATCCCATGCTTGATCATGTTCCACATGTTTGGCCAGGGGCATCCCCAAGTGGCGGACAATACAGGTAGCAAGATGTATCGGAACTATATGTAACTATTTCATGTTTTGAATTAAATCGGAAGTACCATGTTTTTGAAGATTCAATCCCTGCATATGTCATCATATGTTATCATATTTCAGCATACTTCATCATAATTCCTCTCATATATCCCCACATTTCCTCATATTTCCTCAGATATCATCATATTTCATCATATTTTTCATCATATATTTCATCATATATTTCATCATAGTTCATCATTCAAAAAGCACACATCTTCAATGGATGCATGGGAAAATTGAAACCGGAAACCATATGGATTTTCCCATGACATATCGGGGCTTTCCGGTGAATTTTCCCACCAATCCAGTGACATCTCCAACGTCCCAGGACCGGTGGCGATGTAACACGCAGCTGGAGGCTAAAAGGCGATGATCCGGAGAAGCCCAGTGCCTACTTCGCCTGTCGCTGTGCAGCGATTTCTTTGGTGAGCAATGAGAATACAATAGACATTTACTGGGTGAACCAATAAGCATGTACCCTCTGGTAAACTGTTGCAAAACTGAAAATCACCATGTTTAATGGGAAAAACAACTATTTCAATGGCCATTTTCAATAGCTATGTTAGTCTACCAGAGGGTATATAGTGAGACTATATCTATGATTGTGAATATTCCATCAATATATCGACAATCAACAATAGTGGGATATCATGCGAATGTATTGGGAATATAATGGTGCAATGGTTCATGGGGATCAATCATGATTAATGGTGATTTATGGATATTAATTCGGATCAATGGAACAAATACAATCGTACAACGGGTGCTCATGGGATATTCATGGTATATTATTGGATTGAGAGCCAGCATTTGGCAATATTTGGTTGCTGTTTTCAGATAATGTACACATGGTTTTGTCCAACAAAAAGTAGAGGAAAACACACACACACACATTTGATGGTTTAAACGTGTTTGAAGTAGAACCTCATTTCCCCTATTAAGGTAGCCACGATGGGGCTATACACCATTCTCAGACACACACAGATGTATAATCTTATCTTCCGCCTCTAAAATTGGTATGATGATCGCAAGTGACAAGCATATTCTTGAAACTTGAACCACCAGCCAGTCTTGAAATATTGGGACGGGGGAATACTTAAAGAACCCCAAGTACTGTAGTTTAAATGAACATCCCCAACCCAGACTGTTCATGTTTCGGGGATCTTCACCCGCAGATACAGGGGTTTGATCCATCTACTTCCATCAATTATTTTTGGCCTTGGACCTGCGAGGAATGAAGAACAACCCAAAAAAAAGTTGGTTCGCCGGAAGTGATACCCTCTGGTAAACTAACATAACTATGGAAAATCACCATTTTTAATTGGAAAATCCACTATAAATGGCCATTTTCAATAGCTATGTTAGTTTACCAGAGGGTACATGATGTGAACCTGTAACATCTTTAACCTGTATCATCAGCTAAGGGTTTTTCTAGTGGTTTCCGCAGAGGCTGCAATATGGGCAAGCGCTCGCTTGCCCTGGATGCCAAAACCAGCAAGGGCCAAGAGCTGTGCAGGCTGGTCGGACATCAAGAGAAACTAAAAGATCTACCCCCCAGTAAACTAACAGAGCTATGGTATAAATGTCCCATTTCCAGAGGATTTACCTATAGAAGTGATGACGTTCAAGAGCTATGTTAATTTACCAGAGGGTACACAGAGATGTTTCCGTTGGGTATCTAAGATTTACCATATTTCCTGATGGTGCTGGACCAACTCAAGGTCTGGGGTGAAACAGAAAAGTAATGGAGAAGTTATGCCGGACACAGGAAAGACAGGCAGAAGTTCTTGCAGTGATTTTTCAAGATGAAGACCTCCCCAGAACCTCTGGTGCCTATCACAGTACTGATGAAATTGGATGATATTGGATGTATTCATTCTATTTATTGGGGATGTCTATTTTTCGGTTGCTTCAGGCGATTGGCGGCATCCTCAGATGTTGCCAGGGGCCCAATCCTGAGTTGACCTTCCTATTGAAGGGACAATTTAAAGGACATGTCCAGGCATTTCACAGGAAAAACTGGAAAAACCATTGTTTTTTCCTGCAGATGTTTGCTAAAACCAATTCAGTGACAGATTGGTCTGTCCAGAAATAGGATGATTTACCCCCAATTTATGTATATTGGCCATGTTGAGGGGGAAAATGCTGATAAACATATTTGATAGACCATCAGATTCAGGGATACTGTCTATCCTATGTTTGGACAAAATCATATGGAAGAGAACCACAGATCGTCAGCCAAAAGGTCCCTCAAGAGTCACGTCTTGAAACCTTCACCGCTGCTGTGTCAGCGAACAAAAAAGACCTGGTGTCCTGTCCTTCACTCCGGCCATGACTGCTGAAACCGGCAAACAGAAGGCGGGTTTCTCAACAGAACGGTGGGTCCCAAGGTTTTGAATGGTTGGGATCAGTTTACCATAGTTTACACTAGTTTACCATAATTTGCAGGGTCTGTCCTAAACATGGATTATACATGGATTTTACATGGTTATACTGCAAACTCCCCATTTGAGTGGAATTAAAGGATGACCGATTCAGCTGCTTTGCACGACTTCATGATCCATGCCAGGCCAATGATGAGAAGGGGTTGGGGGCCTCAACGGTGGCCAGGGGGTTTTCGTTAACCGTTGAGTTCACCATGTTTTTTTGGGTCCTGGGTATGAGGAGGGATTGATTACACATGTCTTAAAACAGACTGAGCGTGGACAGATCTTGTCTGAACATATGTAATTGAATACCATCTTGACTTTTTCTGGTCTTATTTTGATTCCATCTCTTGTTTGGAGTGATGTGATTCAGTTCGATGCATCTGCTCTTGTTTCACCGTTAGATCCCTGAAATTATAATTATTGTGCCAAACTTAGATGGGGTTGTCATGCGTTGTCTAAAACCCCCATCTCATTTTACACTTCCCAAGTTACACGACTGTTTTGCTGGTTCCTTTATATGTTTTCCTGGTTTGGGGTAAAGCTGAGGATAAATACATTAATGTTCATGATGCATTCGGTATGAATGTTTTCAGTGTTCATTCAACATGTATTGATTAGTTATTCATAGTTATTCAATGTTATTCAGTATTCATGATGTGATCATACATGCATGGATGATCATGGATGTATAAATATTTCAAACCGGACAGCCGATCACCTCGCCACCATTTTTGCACAAATTAATTGCAGTATTGTAGCATTTCGTAGAAACGTCGCAGAGTGAAGGGACCGCTCCAATATTCCATCCCTTTGCCATCAACATTTGACATCGCCATGTCTACTCTGCGAAATGTTTGTCAACGTAAAATGTATTTTCTTTCACCAAGTATATTATTGGTTTATAATTGGTTTGTCTAAGAATACGATACACCCCAAGTCCAGCGACTTACCATAGTTCTCCCTCATTAAATAACCATTTCGGGGTACGTGTCAGCCATACTGGCGCGACGGTGTCCTTCCTACGTATTTATAGATTGCCCCGGCTGTGCAGCTCAGGCAAGACGTGCGTCTCTCAAATATCTTGGCGGCCAAGGCTGTAAGCGACACTGTCAGGACTCGCCAGAGAGGGTGTCACTTCACCTCGGGGTTGTCCAGGGCTGCCATTTTATGGCCATTCCATCTTCTACATGTCATGGTAAAACACCATAGGTTTCCTGTAGATTCTGTAGATTTGAGGGCCTCAGTCCATGCTTTTCAAAACCGCTGGATTGTTTGGTACCTTAGTTTTGAGATAAACCAATTTAAGCACGAATCCGCGAGAAAAATAACACGCTCACACTCAAACAGTAGCCACATCATCACTCAAGGAAAGTGTGGTGAATCTGTTTCTCGCAACGCATTGCCATATCTTCCAGAGTTGCGGCTGGGTTGCGGTACCTTCACGACAACCATTGGCTTGCTTTAAATGACCATCTACAGGAAAACCCATGGCATTTACCGTCAAATGTAGTTGTTTCCAGTGAAGATTTTCCCTTAAGTTTTCCTCAATAATGATTGGTTTATTGGTTCTATCTCCCCATTTTTGGTCAAAACTAACTCACCATTTTGAGTTCGGTGGTTCAGCCGCGTGGAATTTCAGGACCTCTCTAGGGCCAAAGGGCATGGACAAGATGATCCAGGAGCCCAAAGGCAACGACCCGTCAACTAACATCGCTGTGGTATAGATGGCCCATTCTGTTGATCTGTTGATTTACAAGTTGTGATGTTTCTTAGTCATGTTAGTTCACCAAAGGGTACAGGGATATTCTGGGAGATACAGAATATATAATTATATATAGTCAAGACTTGTTTCGTGGGATGTATTTACAGGGATATAGCGGGAAAATGTAGCCAACTGTAATCAAAAGTTGGATTAGGTTAAAACCATTAGTTTGGGGATGTTCATACCTCCATTAGTACGGAACTAAAATGGCCAATGTGGGTTCCCAATAGTGGGATGATGATGCCCAATATACCATGTAACATGACCATGGCACAGAGATTTGCTGCAGATTTACTCATCTACCTGCAGTTTATGGCCATAATTTGGGGAATCCTTGGATGGGTAGTACCTCAATCTCTTGCCAGTTTGATAGGAATATATATTTACACACATTTGCTGACCAGCCAAAATCTAGGTTGGCAATGCAATGGCGAGAACAATGATCAATCAACATCAATCATGAGATTTTCATGGTCCTGATTTTCTGGGTGGATGGCGTATTGCAATTTTCCATTGGCTAATCGGTGGATCCACCATTTGGGGCATGTATTTGGATATGGAATATGGAATAGTCTCCAGATGCTGTACAGTATCAGACGCTGAACAGTCTAACATGGTTTTGCCCAGAAATATGCCGCAGTCCCCATTTTATTGTCAAGGAAAAACAGGGACTATGTTTCTTTTTGTGGATTTTCTGGTGTCCTTCTTGTATAAATCTTGATTCACAGTGGATTTATGAATTGTGGGGTATCATACTACACATACAATAACATACAATAACATACAAAAACATACAAGAACCCTATTCTTCGAGAAAACCATGTGAGCAGTGTTCAAAGCCCCTGTTGGTTGATGATTGTTCGGGGATTATACCAACCTTATACAACTAAAAAACTGATACTATACTTATACTAATGTAATCTAATATATAATATAATTGCTGGGGAATGTATCACAATCCATGAGGGGAATCCCCAAAACTTCACGGATCGAGCTCGATGCAGCAGCTCGCGTCGCCAGGCGAGGTGCTGATCTCCAATGATGGCGCCACCATTTTGTCGCCACTTGGAGATGAGTCTGATGCAGATCATTCTAGATCTATATTCATGCTGGAAAGAGAATGTTCAAATAGGTATCATGTATTATTATATGTATGTATCAATCTATGTCTATTTTACGATAAGATCTTATTTCATAGCAATCAGTGAAAGAAGTGGAAATACTGTTGCAATTTGGAGAGGAGATTGCTTTTCGCACCCTTTTCTTACTTTTTGAGGGAATGCCTCCACAATCTTGGATCTTGGATGTGGTATGGGTTCACAAGTAGGATGAGTTTTCTTGATTCAAGGGAAGACTGCAACTATTGGCATAATCATGGTTATTACATGTTATGTTCCATATATTATATATGTAATATGTATATTATATAATTATACTATACATATTCTATAAATGGGAGAACGTACCAAGCGATTTGACAAAAACGGCGCTGGGTCACCACTATGATTTTGAAAAACGTGACGCTGAGGAAGCTGAAATTGCAGCACCCAACGGCCAAGATGATGGCCGAGTTGTCCAAAGCACAGGACAGGAATGGACAGGATCCA
The DNA here is from genome assembly GCA_003297045.1 of Symbiodinium sp. clade C Y103. Taxonomy (NCBI): domain Eukaryota; class Dinophyceae; order Suessiales; family Symbiodiniaceae; genus Cladocopium; species Cladocopium sp. clade C. Next base: position 149,003 of record BGPT01000075.1, read on the forward strand.
CATGTGCAACAGCAACCACAGGTGGTTAAACATTGTTAGCTCCGAAGCAGTTGGACACCTCATTTTATGTAGAAAGATACTGTATCATTTTTGCTTGGTTGCACCTTCTTGTCGTTTTGTCCCATCCGGTTCCTTTCTATTTTCCCTTGAACCAGCCCAGTGTTCCTCAATACCGTTGACTATTTTATCTCCAAGCGAAACATGAAATTTGTTGGCAGATCCCCATGTCCTTGGATTAATCCCCATTCTTGTGATACATCAAACCGTATAAAAATCCCATTAAACCCCACTTGTTGATGGTTAAATCTTAATTCCCTTCTTTGAATATCTATAATTATCTATAATTACTATAACTGAACCTATATGGCCAACATATTTGATGGTTCCAAGTGGGATTCCCTTGCCGCATGGCAGGATATTGAGGCAGGGGATGGCACCACCAGCGTGGTGGTCATCGCGGGAGCCCTGCTGGGTGCAGCGGAACGACTGTTGGAAGCTCAGTCGTTGAGATTTTGACCAGCAGAGATGGGGATGAAAGCATCCAAAAAAGGGGATTGAACATGATTGAACCATGAAAAATGGAGATCTAAGTCTCAGAAATTGGGATAAACCAACAAAAGATAGCGATTTAACCATCAGAAATTGAGACTAAGCAGCAAAAATCGGGATGGAAGCATCAAAAACACATTTCTAATCTTGGGGTTGATTGGATTTCATGAATAAATCCAACTCAGCCAACTTAGTAGACCTGGTTGGTGTTTGGAAATTGATTTTTTGTCCATTGAAATGACCGTTTCAGCGTGAAACATTGGGGAGTTTACCAAGCAAGAATAGAGATATGACTGGAACATATCTGGTGGTTTTCTCTATGTTTGTTCAGAACTGAGATCGCTGGTAGTGTGGTAACTATGGCGCTTATTGGCGGTTTCAATTTCATGATAGTTTTATCTTCCAGTCATAGAACAGGAAGGTAATCCCACTCGACCGATATGTGTTGAATTCGTTGAACATGCAAACTAGAATAAACTATATAGACTGTCCATATACTCAGTTTGACCGTTGGGGGGGATCAACACAAAAAAAAACCTCCAAAAGAAACAAATACTATCGGGTCTGCCCCGCTAGCACCAAAAAAAACATGTTGATGATTGGATTTGAATTTTTGCATCTTGAAGATGCCAAGTTGTTGATATCTTGATGTTTTGGAGCGTGGCAAACAGCCATGTGAACAGCAATAGCCTGAGGCTGAAGAAAGGCATTCACCCACAAACCATCACGGAGGCAGTTGGCTTGGTGGTTTGCCAAATGACAATGCCGTTGTCAGGGTGGTTTCTTGCAGAAACCAGCAGAAATTTGACCTAATGTCAACCTGAGTTCTTCTGAAGTCAACCGACGTGAAGCAACACTCTACCCATTTCTGGTTGAATTAGGGATGATGTACTCCTAAACGAAGTCACTTTACCCTAGATTTTGCATAAACCTCTAAGTCAACCTAGGTTCTGCCTAAGTCATATAAGTCAGCCTCTAAGTCAACCTATTCAGTTCCCCTAGATCAATCTGACCAATCGGGTGAATCCCATAGTAAAGCCATCCCGAAGTGTGTTTATGAAATTGGGTATACCCCTCTATGACTGGGATAAACAAGAATGGTTCACCCAAATAATTCTTAGTTGGTTTTCATGGCATTGGGTTTATGGCATTGGCTTACCATACAAAATCTTTCCATGAAATCCCATGAAATGTCGCTATACCCCTATTGTCCAATGGATATGAACCATACTTATAGGGCCACATATCTCAACTTATGGAGCTTGAACTCACCATGTTTATACCCTCAACTGCATCTCCAATCCCACTATCAATCCCATTATAAATGTCATTAGATGTAATTGATTTCTTCATTTTCCATCCTTCAACCCACCATTTTTCTAGTATCCCTTTTGATGGTTGATGATATCTCCCCATGGTTTTCCCATCATATTCCGATGATATTCCGCATTTATAGTGTATGTTCCCATTGCTTTCCTATAGTTATAGGGGATTTCCCTCCTAATAATATGACCAAAACATATGGGAAACACTATTTATATTGGATTTACCAATTTAAATCAAACATGGCGTGCTGGAAAATCCATCATTTATAGATGATTTGCCACTAAAACCTCTATTTCGTTCGGGGATTTCCCGGGGATTTCTAGTGGACCCACAACGTCGCACGTCGCTGGCAAGGCCTTCCTGCAGGCGGCCCACAAGGCGGAAGAGGTCCTGGACGCCGTGGCGCAGCCCGTGGTGCCCTGGAGGGAAAAATGTGGGGACGATGGGGATTTCAGGAAGAAAAATGGGGATTTAACATGATTTAAGCCAGAAATTTAGGGATTTAACCAAGAAGAAACCGTGGACAATAGGGATTTCACCAGGAAAAACTTGGGATTTCACCAAGAGAAATAGGCAGAAAAAAGGGATTTAACCAGGAAACATGGAGATTTCATGGGCATTTCATGCTTTCATGTTGATTTCGTAGCTGAGTTGGTGGAAGTGTGTTGAAGTATGTTGAACTATGTTGAGTTAACTGTGGGGTTGATATGGATTGATTGTAGATTTATCATTTATCGAACGGATTTACGATGGGTTTATGAATCAACAAACATAACTGGGGGCACCGCCTTGTGGTTGGTACTTGGGGCTGCAGTGAACCACTTATTTTGTTCGTCGATATATGGCCAGTCCACTGTGCCTGCCACAATCTGTGCAGCACCTGTTCTGATGTGGACAGTTGGTCCATATATGGCCATGTTTATTGTGATACCCGTGTGAATGGCATGACAACTGACATGGAACCCCATAGAACATCCCCATTCTTTGGTGCGTAAGGGCCGGTTTGTCCGAGCAAACAACACTACTTCAATCTCCTGCACCAACAAGCGCAGGAGGGAACGCACTGATTCAAACATCTAGCCTTTCAAATACTTCTGTATGTGCCAATACTCATATGTGCCATGGTCAAAAGTGGTATTGCATATGCATATTGGGGTATGGTCATCAATGCATTGATAGGGATTTATATACCCATTCTAAGGATTCCCAGTATGGGATGGACGACCATAAACCATATACCATGTTTTGGCCCTATAGCACACAATGGATCATGTTGGGGTATGGTCCGGTCATACCACGATTCCTAGGGAATTATGGAGGCCAACACAAGGATTACCAATGATAGTGGGATGACCATAGCCTATACACCATCTTTTGACCATGGCATGGTCAAATCCAATTATTATTTGATGAATTCCAATGCGATCCCGATTAAACACTGTGTTTGATTGTGTGAGGAGTGTGTCCGAATGTCGCATCTGAGTCAAGTATGAAGTTACGTCACATGGAGGATCATCTGACTTCCTAAGTGGAGTTGAGTTACACAGGGGGAAAAGCCAGGAAATGGCAACTTATTAGCCAGGGTTCTTAGCGACATTTCTACGTGGGATGATCCTCCAAGTACTTACCCCTACTCCGAACTGTGCTGCAAAAAGGGCCCCCAACAAAGCCATCGACCAAGGATCTCGCAGATCGGGAACATCTCTTGCAGGCAGCCATTACCTCTTTGAACTCCAAGGCAGCTTTGAAATCCGCAGTGTGTTTGTTGGGTTGGTGCGTATTTTTGGGATCAAGGAAGGAGGGAGATAAGGTTCCGCGATGCTTCGGCAGATGAGTCAAGTGCAGTTGGGTTTGTTAAAAGATTAGGGATTAGCCCCCAACACTGGATTTCATCACAGTCCATCCCATCCACATATATTCTCCATCCACAAAGGCAATACAAGTAAATTAGGAGTATGCAGTCCGTATACCCCACGTTCAGACCCATTTTGAAGTCCATTTCGCACTGAGCGTGTAGTGAAAATGTGACGAAATTGGATTTAACATGATTTATATAATCACTTTAAACAGAGATTTCATGAATTTTCATGCAATCTACTATGAACATCACCAGGGTACTCCATCCTTCCCTACCTTTTTGTAGGGGAGACAGCATTGAAAAACGATCACAACGTGAAGCCCAACGCGTCGCAGGTGGTGTCGCAGGAGTCTGAAACCTTGGCTCCCATTGCAGTGGATGCGGTGTTGAAGGCGCCATATGTCGCAGGAGCGCAGCATACGAAGATGTGGAGGTGGTAAGACAATTTAGAAAGACAACATAGGTTGTGAATGTTCTATTGAATGTAGCATGCATGCATTTATTCAATGTAGCAATCATAATGATAACAATATATGATAATGATATTAATATATAGTAATTTTCATAATGAACAACATAAAAAAAAAAAAAAAAACATTTACTACTATCAATAATGATAATAACAATAGTAATGATACTGTTAATGACAATAACAATGATGATGATGATGATGATGATGATGATGATGATGATGATGATGATGATGATAGTAACAATGATGTATGTGTATATCGTACACAATACATGTAAACTGCAGGTGACAGACCCCAAGACTGCTGCGAACGTCGACCTCAATGACATCAGGCTAGTGAAGAAGTCACTTGGCTCTGAATTTGACATCCCTGTTGAAGTGCTTTGAAGTCCAACAAATTGTGGGGTACCGGTACCTTGTTATTTTGAGACAGATCTGGGGTTTTCCTCTCCTTGCAAGGACCACAAGATTCCTTTCCATTTTTGGACATGTGTGACCCGGCTCACAAGCTAAGCTTTCCAATGTCTTCGTCAATGTCATGCTGTCGATCTGTGAATGTACCAATTTGTTCTGATGTTCTGTCTGTCATCCTGTGAATTGGTTGTCATGTAATTTCATTGGGTGTTAATTTTTAAAACAGCATCAATTAAAGACAATGTTTTATGATGTTCTATAATGTTCTATATAGTTATCAATCTTATGGTTTCAGGGGTTCCCTTGCCCCTGATGCAACTCCATGGTGATAGGCAGTAACCTCAAGTGTCGTCACGCTCCATCCAAATGAGGTTGGGAGCCACCACGGATGACACTGAACTGGTAGATGGCCTTGTGCTCACACAGAAAGTGTTTGGAGCCTCAATGGATGATCGACCCTTGAGATCATGGCTATGCAAATTGGGCACCCCGAAAGATTGGTTCGCTCATGTGTAGAAAAGTTGCCATTTCATCATTTTGGGTATGGACCGGTATGGCTCAACATTCTCCCCATTTGGGCATGGAAAGCTATACAAAAGAAGACCCGCCTCTTGTTGTGAGAGAGAGCCATACTGATTTGCACACCCACTGATTGGCGGTTTCAAGCTTCATTTTTCAAGAACCATCAATGTCCATCTGTGAAACATGGGATGATGATCCCAAGTGATATGGGATTATCCAGCAAGAATACCAAATACCCTAAATGTCCTGTGTTTGATCATCTTATTCCTATATAATCATGGGTGTTCGTTCTCACCCTTAACCACTAAAAAGGTGACACCAATCCATAGATGGTGAAGATGTTCCATGAAAGAAATATCTGATTCTTGGTGGTTTGGATTCGCCCTTGAACATCAACCATCTCCCAAGGGTGGTCGGCCGGAGGTGGGCCACCCACGATACCTGGAATGGCCTCAGCAGCTGAAGATTCCCCCGTTATCAGTGGTTGTTGGTGGCTAATAGGCCCATAACAAACTAAGACAATATTTGGGGGGGTCAGCTTCGGGGTGGTTAAACCCTCATGAAAATGAGAAATGAATGATAAATATAGAACAATTGCCTTAAGTCCCCATAAAATGATATATGAACATACCATTTCTTCCATGTTTTTTAAGGCCCTAACTTTCGACCGAGAGCCACTAGAAAGCCCTGAGGTCTCGCGTTGCGGGTGGCCCATCACGCATCCAGGCAGAGTTGCTAAGCAATCAAGGCAAGTACTCTTAAAAATGGAGACAATTGATAAACTCATCAATCAAACTAGCTATGGTTCTTTTTGTAGTGTCCAAATTATTCACATAATTGATAATTGGCCTAACGGGATTAGCAGTTCGAGGAAAGGGAGGGACGAGAGACGACATCGATTTCATGGCAGGATGCCAAAATTGGCCTCATCCAGTTCTGTCTTTCAGCCCCGAAGACAGACATGGAGAGCAACATCCAGGCTGTTTCCCTGTCGCTGTTTGAGTGGCAAGTTTGACTCAACAAAAGATCTGGAAAACGATATGGAGTTGTGAGCTGTTCTAGAACATTTGTCTATAGGGTGGGCAAGTAGGGATATTATTGGGGTGGTTGTCCCATCTATATAATGAGTTGGTTATTTCTCAGCACTTGCAAGTTGGTCCAGTTATATCTGGGGTTATAACCCCGCTCTTGAAGATGGATGTAGCAATGGAGTGAACACAAATGGTGATTCAACAATCAAAACTGAGGATTTAATCATGTGGGGAATGGAACAAAAACAACAACAAACAATGTGATGTTCATCGAACATATCGTGTTAAGAATATGAATCGCTAGTGCTTGCTACACTCGTGTGAACTCAAGCATGACTCGTACCGATGGTTTTATGGTCACAATCTCGTATTATGATGTCTCAGACATGGGTTGGTCCAAACATGCCCAACAAAAAATGGATACTGGATGATGCTCCAACATTTCAATTTTCATGGAGCATGATAAACTTGACTTAAACTATGAAATCTTGAAGCAGCCCATGTTCATATCATGCCCGAGACATCCCAAGACATCTTTGACCAGTTGAGGGTAGAGCTGCCTGGCCGCTGATTCAACCGTCACAGGTGCGCGACTATGCACAGATGGATCGCCTCCTGCGTGAGGAACGCACTCTGCTGGTAGCTGGACATTTAGAGAAGGATGTAAAATCGGGATGGGCATCAAACAATAATGGGGACATAATCTCAACAGCTCACAATGATGGATAATCATCAAACAAAAATGGGGATAAGATTGGAGAACCATCCAACAATAGGGATGGACATTTAGCAAATTTAGCAATAGCTGTATGGCTCTCAAGAATGCTGATATAACCATCAATCATTGGGATATATGATATAGATATAACCATTAAACATTGGGATAAAAGATGATATAACCTATTTGACCATCAATGAAGGGATGATGCTTAGGATTAGGGAAGCCATCCTGAAGATTTGGGAAGCACACTTGATGGATGGATCACAACCTCATTTTCCCTTTTGTTTGATGGCCATTTGTTTGATGACACCTATATTTTGGAATGAATATCAATGTCAATATGAATATGATATACATTTGTAAGTGTAAATGAGCTTCAAATGGTGAATTGGCCACTTGGAAAGTCTGGATATTGGATCTCTGAGCCTCTTTAAACGATTTTTCATCGGATGGGTCATGGACGGGATCATCACCTCACATCTTCCTCAGTCCCTCAACGGTGGGAAAGCCAGAAAGCTTTTGGTGTTTTGTATGCTGAGTCCCAGAATTGGTTGAAGAGAAAATGATTGCAGGAAGAAAATAGATCTAAATCTTAAAGTTGATTTGTCACCCATGCGGTTTCCAGTAAGTGTTCCTTTCAAAGAATCTATTGACTGAGGCGAAAATGGTCAAGCAGATTGCGAAGACTGGTTGCAATGTGCTTTTAGTGCAGAAATCCATCCTGCGAGATGCGGTGACAGATCTCTCTCTGGACTTTTGTGCGAAGGCTTGTCTTGAACGCTTCGTAGAGAAGCACTGAGTCAAGGCTTTATATGCATAGTTTTGATACATGCATCCATTATAAATAAATGTGTTGTCAGAATATGCGAATTTACTGTCCTATAGACCGCAAAGACACTCAACACAGATCATTTGCACAGCATTATTTACTCTGTAACATTGGTCTTTCTCTTCCAGAACTTCTATCAAGGTTGCTCCAACTGGTGAATCATAGACGGAGGGGAGCACTGTGCAGGCCAAGATCATGGTCGTGAAGGACATCGAGCGAGAAGATATCGAGTTCATCTCGAAGATTTTGGGCGTGGAGGCCAGTGCTTGGACTTCCATCGTACGGACGGTGGTGCCTCCTACTTACCTGACGGAAGTTGGTATGGTGTTATAAGTATGTCAATTGTTCAGCCATAATCCCCATGATATTCCCATGATATTCCCTGATAACAACGTCCAGCTGGGTGGGAACCAGGCAGCCGCCACTTTGGACACCTTCACCACGGAGAAGTTGGCAAAGGCGGATCTCGTGATGGAAGAGAAGTTGGGATCCGAGCCGCTCGGCGGAGTTTCCGGAGATTTTTCGTAGATTAGACCATGAAACGATGGGGAAAGATGGTGGGAAGACCACGGTTAAAATGATGGGAAATACCAATCAGAAGATGGTGATGATAGGGAAAAGCGTAGTTTAAACAGTAAAGTTTCACCCCTTAAATGGGGACTATAGACAAGGCATGTGGATGTCCGTGCGATGTCCGTGGATTTCGGGATGTGAAGCTTAAATTGGATCATTTTTGAGATCAACAAAATCGTATAGCCATGGAAAATTGCGCATTAATAGATGATCTACCCATAAACAGTGATAAACAACATGATAATTCCATAGCCATGATGTTAGTTTACCAGAGGATAACCATCTAATTTTTTGGTTACCCTAAATGGCCCATGGCCCCCAATGGCTTGCACCTGGCCGTCAAGGTTGGGCAGCATAGTGCGCTTTACCGGCCTGCAGAGCTCGAAGGTAGGAAATCCAGTGGTGAATGTGAAGATATCACTTTCATCTGGAAATAACTATGAGATACTATGAAAATTGCTGTTTTGGTCTATTTTGGTTTTGGGGTATCCGAGTCATGTGATATATGTATGTCAATGATAGAGGCGCTGCGAAGCCACCGTGCCCTCGCCAGGGTGGATGTGTCTCGGTGTTGGTTCGTGCGTCCAACCAAATGTTGTTGGACGAGACGGAGAGGCGCGTTCTCACGCGAGAGACATCGAGAGACTTGATGATGAAAGCTTCAAGGGGTGGAACCAACACAATTGATCAGTTGAATATAAGGATGTCCCATTTGTAATCCGAATTTATACGGGTCAATGAATTCAGGGGTTCCCAGTGCATGAGTCAGAACCATCCCCAAAACCAGGTTGTGTAATGCTTTGGAATTGCCAAGAAGGGTGTAATTGGTCACTGCGAGTAGTTACACAATAGCATGTGGGTTTCTTTGAAAATAAGGTGCACCAACAATTACAGATAGTTACAGTTTTCAATAACAAAGAATTCGACTGACCATTGCATTCAGCATCCAGGTTTTGGCATGTATCTAGAAATGGGTTGTATTCGCGATAGATGTTGATTTTTATTGGCGAAAAAACTGATTGTATAACCATTGGATTTAGGGCTTTTCCCACCATTTTCAGAGGCACCAATTTGACAAAGCACTTGCTGCTTTGCACTTGGTGAGTTATTGAACCTTACTTCTATTCTTGATATGGGATCAAAACCTATTCCACCATATTTTGGGGGCATGAATGTCCATTTACCACCTATTTTGGTATTCGCGGTGGTGCCAAGGTTTTTACCCATCACCGAAAGATTCTAATCTATCCGGTATTTTGTAACAAGTGACCCTCTAGTAAACTACGATAGCTATGGTATAGATGGCCCATTATATAGTTGATCTACCCATTAAGATTGTGATTTTCCATGGTTATGTCAGTTTCCCAGAGGGTAAACAAACATCAAATCCCATGAACATCTCGGCCCATCTCTACCCGGCAACACGTCGGAGGTCCATCCATGATGCGCTCTGCGTGGTACGAAGCCTTGTGAAGAAGAAGGCACCTGGGTTGGGGGAACTGAGTTGCATCAGGGCTGGGGGCCTGAGCTGCAACCCTGCAATCAACATTGGAGATTGGGATGGGGAGTGAACGAAATGCATCATCCAAGAAATTATGGACATTCAACCAAGTGTTGTTTCCGTTCTTATCCAAGCAATCTGCGGATATACGACGGGATATAGCGAACAATCTATGGAGATGATTAATTTAATGAGATTGTTAGTGAGATGTTGGTCTATCATTAGGATTTAGATAATTTAACCATCAAACATGTGTACCAACAAAATATGCGATCTAAACCATCAAAGTTGGTAGGAAACTGATTGGAGAAGGGTAGTTGGAATGCCAATTCTCACTATTTTGTGGCCATTTTGATTCAATCAATACTAACCAGCTATAGAAGAAACAAATGCTGTAGTTCTTTATCTAAGATTGGCCGTCCAAGTTTGCCGGATTTGATGTGCGTGACACCTGCTTTTATGATGTGCAAGTGTCACTTCCAACACTTAAGTATAACCTCCAAATGGTTTTGTCTGAAAATTGGATACCCCCCAAATCCCACGGCTTCTCATCATGTTCAGCAGTAACACGTCCATATGTTGGGGCATACGGGTATACCCCAATATCAGAGACACCCATCTCTCAAAGAGTTTGTGGGGCTCAGAATCAATGGAGATGCAAACCAACGCAATTCTGCGTAGCAAAAAAATGCAGAGCAAAAAGGCTGGCTACTTGGAACTTGCAGTACAGATTTACTATGTTTACATAGATGTTTATAGATTTACTGCATTCTATTTTTGTTTTGCATTCTCTGGAAAACAACTCAATCGCCTGCTATGCTTTTCTTGGATTGATTCTTGAAACTAAGCTGAAAGCAAGACAATCAAAGGCTTTGAGAAACGGTTGTTGTGGGCATGAGGTTAACATGCTTCACTTTACTCAGGTTACTGAAGAAACATCAAGCAAGAAAGCCCAGGCTTCTTTTCATTTTCTCAGTGTTCGTTAAAATTATAGCTCAGTGTTCATTAAAAATATATGTCTCAAAATACATAAATCCTTCGAATTTCATGATATGCAGCACAACCCTATCACCGCCTTTGTGTTTTTCGAGGCTCTGATTGCTGGTGGTGCTGCACCAGAAATGGAGGTGGCACAAAAGTTGGACGCCTGGGCAAGGACAGACGACGAATTCGCGTCGTTGCGTCGTTGACAGCGGGGCGGATCCAATGACAGCGTTTGCAATGTGAGGCCCCCGAACGTTATAAGTTGGTTTATAAACCCCATTAAGTATAGTTATTTGCGTATCATAAACCATAGTTATTGGAGTTATGTTCACCAACTTAGCTATCTAGGGGGCCTCACAGGTTTGGGGTTGAGAGCTCCTTATTTTGATGGCGATCAAGAGACATGTTGCACAACACTAAGCACTATTTAAATCTATCAAACTGATGTAGACTGTGACTGATAGTCGGTTAAATAGTGGACATATTTTTTGCCAAACCCTCCCAAAAGATGATGTTGGCACAATTATCTCAGAATATGTCAGACATAATTATATAGTTGTGCAAGCTGCCTTGCAACTGCTTTTGCTCCAAGCATGTTCCTTTCAAAGATCACATCTTGTCCAAATGTCTAGACACATCTATATATTGCACAAGCAAGTGATGCAGGTCGAACAACTGTCAGGACCATTGGCGGCATCACTCAGGTTTGCATTGAGCACTACGCAGAAGCTTTGGAACTGGAATCTTGGCTGACTATGGGCCTTCCAAGGTGGTACCCCACAGTCAGCTAAGTTTGTTTATATATACATATATATATAGCTATACGATATAACTAGGATTTGTGGTAGATAGTAGATATAATTAGAAATTTCTCTTTCTCTCTCTATATATAATTATATATGTATACATATAGTTGGTGGGGTTTTGAAAGTGAACCACATTGTTGGATCCTGGAACCTTCCAGACTTTGTACAGGAGACAGGGCCCCTGACAACCCAAATCAGCACAGCTGACTTTGAGACAAACGCAAGACTGCAAAGGCAATGAGTAGCCAGTACTGAGGATCTTAGCATGGTTTAGCACACAAGGAATAATGCAAGATAATGCAAGTATGCTACGAATGCCCACAGTATCGATTTATGTGTATACAATATATTACATTTGATTCTGTACATGTACAGACAGCCGTGGCTATAGTTATGAATTGATTGGAGTTTCAAGCCTCAAGATTTGCAAACAAACACCTAGCGTCCACCAACTTTTAGCAAGATCTTGAGATATTTCCTGATTGGTGGTTTCACACCGTTCTTACAACAGTTAAATGATGATCCCCAATGATTGGTTCAACCACCAACCAGCTATGGCTATCATATGTTACAACATGTTATGACCCTGTCATATTAGTTTTCCCCCCACACATTGAGTGCCATCAATTGTGGTGCTTGGCTCTGAAACAGGTGCCATATACCCTGGCCGAGAATGCGGGCATGCAGCCTGTGGAGATCGTGACACAGTTGAGGGCAGCGCATGCCAAAGGCGAGAAGTCCGCAGGCATCAACGTCAAGACGCTCGGCTGCCTGGTCGCCCCACTACGAACGTAACGGGTTGGTGTTTGTGGAGTTAGTTTACCCGGTGGTAGATATGATAATTTCATTAGGTGACTTGTTAGTCAGATTCAGATTTACCAACCAGTTGCTAAATGGGATTGGCCTAACATTTTGGACAATGACATTTGAATATTGGGAAAACATGAATGACCACGGGTTTTCAGATGTTTTCAGTAACATGGGGTGGAATGTGGTACCCATTTTTTCAGGACATCTCATCAAGGAGCGTGGAGATACGCATTTCATCTGGATACAGAAAGGGAATGACAGATTAAATGGTATATTTGATGGGATATGATGAATGTGAATGGATGGGATATATATATATATAGCAACAATATCAGAGAGAGTTTGTGCATCTTTGTGTAGGTTTCAACTTCACATTTTGGAAAGTCTACCCCTGAAACCTCATGAGAATTCAAGTCACAAATTCATTTCACACTCCAAACAATGATGGCACTGTCATGTTTCACATAAATCATCCACAATTTCACACTCCGTGGGGATCTAAAATCGCCTCTGCTTCCAAAAAAAACCAGGAAGGGCTGCATCAGTGACATGTTCCAAGAGAACGTGGTGCAGCCACTTTTGGTCTCCACTAGTGCGATCAACATGGCGACCGAAACTGTGCCGCGACGTTTCGGAAAAGCCACGGGAAAAAAAAATGGGAAGGTTCTCATGGTGGAGAAAATCATCTGCAAAATTACAGACACTTGGGAGTATTTCTGTGATTCCCTTGTTTTTGGAGAAAATCGATGAACATCGCATCATTTTTCTTTTACTGAAAGGCAAATAGGTCCCGCAGTTGTGATGGTCATTGAACAAGGCTGGTAAGCAGATGGACTAAGAGGTTTAGTGATCCTGTCTCATATTGGTCCAGTGCAGGTGGACTAGTCCAAATCAATTTGTATGCAGTGAAGCTACATTGACCAAGGTACGCATGATCCTCAAAATTGATGACATCGTCCTGACTCGATGACGCTGTCCCAAGGGGTTTGGGACTTGCATAAGCCAGAGTCATTGGACGAGACCTGCGCGAGCCAGTGCGCAAAAATGGGTGCAGTTTTCTATATGGGGCTGGGTCAAAACCTATTATTGCTATATTAAACATTACCATTTTTTGGGGAATCAACATCCAGCTATACCAGCTATCTTAGGGTACCATCCGGGTGCCAGGGTTTTGACGAAAAATAGCCATATTCTCTTGCCGCGAGTGGTGGTTAGTCACAGCGAAATTTCATGGTTTTGGCCTAAGCTGCATGTGCTCCATACGTTGATGGGACACATCAGGGTTTCACCACTGGAAATCTTCAGCATAGGGATTAACAAATTGTTTATTAGTGGCCTTCTGTAAGGTCCCCGTTTGAAACCCTGAAGGGTCCCCCTTTTTTGGGCCCCAAGGAAGAACAGATAAAAGTGGTGTTTTGCTGCAATACTATGCAACCCATAGAAATGAGTGGTTACCAATTGTTTAAGAATCTTTTAACCTCCAGTAAACTAAGATAAACGCACATATAGTCATATTATAGTTATGGAAAACCATCATTTTTACGTATATAAATCATCGAACTAAATGGGCCATGGCTTCCAACAGTTTGCAACGCTCAGGTCCTAGCTTCCTACAAACCCGGGGATGCTGAGAAGTTGAGCCTTGATGCGAAGACGTTGCGCCAAGAACATCCACGGCTGATCTATGAAACTCGGCCAAGCACTGGGTCTGAGTGGATCGGGACTTTTCATGGCAGGTGAATCAGGAAAATGTGGGAGATCGTCATTTTTCTATGAACATGGGGGGGAAACCAACTCGTGATGGGTAGTTTAGTATAAAACTGAGTCTATTGTAAATGGAGATCATTGACCCAACCAGCTATTTTTTGTGTATTTCAGGTTGGCCATGTCCAATGTCTCACGCCTCTGCAATGTGAAATGAGGATAACATGCAAGCAATGCGCAGTCCAATCGCCCAGACTTGGTTGAACTATATGTAAGGCTCAAGGCGGAAACAGACATCATCAGAAGTCAGAAATCAAGAAGACCATGGTTATAACCCCCTAAAGGTTGGGATATATATATATATATATAATTCCCTTTATATATCTATAATTATGGTTATATATCCACTGATAACTGGAGCACAAAATCATCAGAAATCAGCAAAGACCCACAAAAAAGAATCGATGGTGAAAAGCCTACGGGTTTCCCGACGTTTCCCAGGCTCAAATCACTGGCTACGGCCTTGAGGACGAGCGAGTGGGCTATGATGCAGTGATACAGGCGATCGCTGTAAGGAAATTTCTGGGATATCACTGGGGATTACCCAGTGGTTCTTTAACATAGCCTTCGAAAATGGCCCATTTATAGATGATTTATGGTGATTTGCCTATTAAAGATGGTTTCCATGGCTATGTTAGATAACCAGAGAGTAGTAAAAAAAATGTTGATGCTATGGGGATACAGTTGGGATAGGTGAATGTTGATTTCCCATTTCTATCCACAATCTGGGGGAATCTACTAGGAATCTTCGAGGTTTGGGATGGCCGCTGCGGCGTGATGGCCGCAGGTTGAGATACCACTTTGTTTGAAAACATATCCAAAATAATATATGACCTCATCTGACCTTAAATTTTATGGTTCAAACTTTGTTTTTTGCATTTCAAGCGCTACTAAGTTACTATTTTAGTATTTATTGATTGTAAATCGCCCAATCCTGAGACGATATGCGAGGCGGAGTCGGGCTTCACATTCATGAATGGCAGCCCTGGCAAGGCTGGCAGGAGCGCAACAACCATACCCTCTGGTGTCATCAAGCATGGCGAACAAGAAATCCCGAAACTAAATGGTTTTGAAATGGAACATCATCTATAGAAACAGGGGATGTCCCATTGCCATGTTTGATTACAAGAGGGTCAACATTGTTCATTGTCATGCTGATGCCAAACAGATAGGAACGGGGTTGTCTCGCAATTCAAATCCCATAAAATTGTTCATGGGTTGTTGTTTATTTTTTTTCTATGATGAAATCACAATTTTGGGGGATTCTCTAGTATGAGATAAAGCCAGACCGAAAACCTAATGTTTTCGGGAATCGACCAAAAATTGTAAGTCTCAGCGAAGCATGTATATGTTTAACAAGATCCGAAGCGTTTTGTGATGTTTGCTGCAGGGGGCCCGCTTTGAAGCCTTCCCTGTTTACGGTGTTCTTCCAAACTGCGGGGTGTTTTGAAATGTTTTGAACACGTTTCCCAGTTTTTCCGCACTGGAAAGTGGGATACAGATGGATTCAAATTACGTATGCCAATTGTATTCAGATGATATCAGATTAAGCAATTAAGTTCATCTTCAGATTGGATAACACTGAGATCTTCCACTATCTTCCAATTTATGGTCGGCCGGAGTCACCAGTCGTTGGATCAATGGCTTCATTCCTGACGGATCCTGTCAGGCTGGATCTCCCACCAAAATGCCTGTGGCTTTGGTGGACTTGCTGGCGGCCCATCAGCTTAAAGAGGTCGGCGGGTCAACGTGGTTTGGCTCAGTGGAGCCCAGCTTTTTTTAAGGTTTGACAACTTGGAAAGAGGCAAAGGATAGCAAATGGATTCAGCATGGAAAGAACAAGTTTATTCATTTCTACCTGGTTGTTTGCGGAAAGACCAAGATAGCTTCTGTTTATTCACATTCCTGCAGGCAATTTCCAGTCCTGCCGCGCTACACGCAGCTTCGCATGACTGATTCATGGCATGGGGATTGATTCAATCCAATATACCCGTTTTATCCCGTTTCTTACCATATTTTGGGGAGATCAATCCCCCTTTTGCATCCAGCCGTTCTGATGTGAAAAGCAATGTTTCTTTTCTCGCTTTTTGAGCCACAACCACTCTGGATACTTCAGGCGATATTGCTTGCACTATTGCAACGTCACCAGACCGGGGAAGGTGCACCACACTGACTGCAGGGGACTGATTCTGTTAGTTCTCAACCTTTCGCGAATTTCACGAATCAAAGTGCGTTGCGCTGTCCATGTAGACCATTGTCTACCCTTCTTTCGGATGTTTTAGCTCTAGAGCCGTCCTTGCGTTAGGTGCTCATGTTCACGTATCGCTGATGGCTGCAGCAGTGTCATCACTGGCGAATCAGGTGCCTATCGCCTGGTTGAGCCTGTTGACCGTTGGCATGGCATAGGTATAGGTTTGTTTGAAAACATATACCCCCAAAGTCCAGTGATTAATCATCCGCCTACAAAAAAATATTGTATACATAAGTATACAGTATACACCATTTTCAGACACACCCATATGGCTGCAGCTCAAAATGTTTTTGGTCCCGATCCATACCCCGGACCCACAGGCGATCCATACCTCGGATCCATAGGTCCGGATCACCGCAGAGCGATCCATACCCGTTTTTTGCGCCATAGCCATATGACATGATGCATAAACTTGAAGGAGATGTGGTGGGTCACCTGAATGGCATATTTTAATCATCCAGATACCTTCAGTTGCAACCTCAGAGGTTGATGGACAATCATACATATCATAGTCCCATCCACCTAATATTTTGAACACTTCCCCAGAAACCATGGTTTAGTAGGGTGTACCTATGTATAGTATTAAACACCCCCCAGAAACCATGCTTGAGTATTTTAGTAAGGTGTTTAATATTACGGTGATCTGCCAACAGTTGGGTCCAACAAAACTCTGCAGGCAACTGGCTACTTGGTTGCTGGACACGTTCCGCAGCGCATGGGCTCCGCCACTTGGACATGATCAGAGGTGGCTCAAAAAACTCCATGTAGTGAGGGGATTTCCTAGCTAGCCACGTTTGAGTACCGGATGCTATTTCAATAATATTTCAATCAAAGCAGTTGAAACAATGATTAAGTCACTTGACAAGTATTTCAATCATTGTATCAACACAATCATTTGAAGGTCAGTCACTTGCTTTGCCTTTGGTGTAGAACTTCATGTGGGTTTGCCCAACAGTAGGGTACCCCAATCTCATGTTCAGCAAGTTTAGTCATAGTACATTCTCTATTTAGGGGCCATGTTGGAAGCATGCTCCCATTTTTGGACAAACCCATGTTATAAGAATGGGTGTATATATATATATACCTATGTCCCATTCTATCCCCATGTCACATGTTTGTTGGTTAAATTAAACCTCCATTTTGACCCAACGAGTCGGGTCATGGTGGAATTCCACCAGCTGCTGCAAGGACCATCCTTCGATTTGTCCTTATGGCACTGTTTTCTACGACCAGGTGGAAGTTTCAGTTTGCCCTCTGGTAAACATACAAAAAGCTATTGAAAATGGCCATAGAAATAGTGGATTTTCCCATTAATAGCATGGTGATTTCCCATAGTTATGTGGCTGTTTACCAGATGGTAAGATGATGTGCTGAGAACACGTAAACTCTTGTGTCTGGTGTGATCAGAGTGTCTGAAAATTGGGTACGTATCCCACACATGGCAATTGTTCTTATTATAATCGAAACACATGATGATCAATATACCTTATTTTCAGACAAACGCGTTTGAGCTTTGGTTTCATGAAAGTGTGGTTCCTCCCAATCTACAAATTCAAACTCAATGCCAGGATGATTTGCCAATCATATTGGCAGTGCAAAACTTAGTCATGATGCAGTATTGAAGTTGAGGGGTTTGTGATGAGCAAAACTCTAGGGTAGTAGCTTTGATTTTGATCGGACAGCACCGAAGCTTCAAGACCAAAAAGTGAATGAATCAGAGGATCAATTGCTTTGCAAGCCTAGGTTGGCTCGGACGCGCAATTCCGGAGCCTGTGCAAGGCACATGACTGTCACATTGGAACAGATGCCACTTTTTTAAAGGAGTGGGGAGGACTCCCAGTACTAGCAGTCTTGAAAGGAGTTTCTGATCAAATTTCGAGACACGCCCTGCTTTGTTATTCAACCGTGATTCGTTGTTTAGTGCCCTTGTTATTTCACCAATGTGGTTAATCATTGTTTTACCCACATTTTTTTTCGTTGCTGTTCTCATGTAACGCTTCTCATTGCCAGATTCTGGGTCAAGACGACCTTGCAAACTCTGAACGCTTTGCTTCCAACGAAGAACGCGTGGCCAATCGAGAGGAGTTGCATCATGTCGTTGCGACTGCTGGAGTCATTCTGAGTCATTCTGAGTCATTCGGTTGTGTTGGTGGTTGTGGTTGTTCTTGTTCTTGTTGTTGCTTTGCTGTTGTTTGTCTTTTTCTTGACTGCTTCAATCTGCTTTATATGTTTCCAGGATTCCATGCATACCACCAAATTCGTCATGATCCTTTACATTGAACCGATAGAACGTTTTTCCTTTTCAGGGCCATGGGTTTGGACGTGTTTGGTGCATGTTCTTGTTTGACTGGGTACTGTATTGACATGTCATGTAAAATCATGTAAATGTATTGATTGAGTGTGGTACTACCGTAGTGTGCAAAAGAGATCAAATCTAAGAGGTGTAGGGACATACTGGCATGATCTCTATATCTACAATTAGATAGAATTAAAGACAATATGATACAATATTCATCAATATAACCATATATACCTGGCAGACATTGTATATGTATCCAGTCTCATACATCCTGTTTGGACACAGTGCACTTATGCAATCATATGTGTATCTATATATATATAATTATATATATTATATATATAATACAATTTCATATTTAAGCCAATCTTTAATCTTTTGGTATGCACGGAATGCCATTGTACACAAAAAGAATGAAGTATATTATATATTATTTTGAAGTATAATATACACATGCATATCCTATATGACATGCAGGGTATAGATCTAATTAGATGTTTGGCATATCGAATGTAGAAGGCCGAATACACCAGAAACATCCTGCTCACTTGACGCATACAACGTGTGCCCCAGTTTTTAGCTAAGTTGGTTTCTAACTAACATTTCACCAGGGCTTATGGTGGTTGTAACTTTATTTATAACCAGAGTAAGAGGGGGCAATACACCAACACACATAACTACGGAGCAGCACATTGATATGTCTTATAATTTGGGGACACCCCAGACTTATCTTAGTCTTTCTTCTTTGTAATGTGTCGAAACGAAACCAACAAACAACTTCACCCTAGTTTGCAAGCGAGTTGTAAGATGCTATAAGCGCAGTCGCAACTGGACTGACCTTACGTATCCTACTGATAAATGGGGTGAAACTAAACCAATATTTACATAATAATGGATATATTCTTTCGGAACATCCTTTATTGATATACATCCACTTCTCTCTGGTAAAGAAACATAGCTACTGAAAATGGCCATTTACAGTTGATTTACCTATCAAAAATGGTGATTTTCCACAGGTATATTAGTTTACCAGAGGGTAATAGATGATGTTCCATGATTTTCCCACAACAAAAATCCATGGCTTGATAAAGCCCAGGAGCTTCTGCCATTTTTGACCTCCGCTATCAGCAAAGTGAAGCGCGACCAGCTGTTGAAGGAGCTAAGGCGCTCTAAGGCGCGCGCGCGCGCACGCGGCAAGCTGGAGGTTGCCACAGCTGGAGCGGATAAATTGTGGTGATTTTTGGCATCAAACATGGGAAAAATATGTGAAAATTGTATATCATATGGATATAGTTATATATATATACATGGATAAGTCTATGGAAACAATAGCTGGATATTTCTTCGCTGGTAATATTGGTGAATCTTTCAATTGTGGAAATTATTTGGACATAAAACCCAACAATTATATAGTCGATGATGGTACCCTCCGGTGTCATCAAACATGGCTGGCTGGGAAATCCATGAACATAATCTATAGGAGCAGTGTTCAAAAACCCGGTTCATTGATGACTATAGGGAATTATACTATCCAATATATCGGGATCTATTGGGGAACATCACAATCCGGTGAATTAACCAATCAGCATAAAAGGACGATACAGGGTCTTGAACACTGCTCATATTCGTATGGGTTTGTTTGAGAATATGGGGATGTAAAACGCGACAATATTTCCGGACACATCGTTGTTTTCCTTCTCGTTCTTATCTTGGGGGATTAGATGGATTTTCCACACCTCCCACTAAAAGATACTAAAAGTTAGATTTTATATAGCAGGGGATAACACACCACCAAGACAAGAAACCAGGCATGGCATTTTTGGAGGAAAGAGTTGGAATTTCTCTTAACATCTCAGCTACCACTTTTTGCAGAGAGTTTTCTTTTGCCGGTGTTACCTGCAACACTCTTTCCTTAAACCTTGGTCACACAGGAAAGCAGGTTGATACACCTAGTTTCCTGTCGCAATTAAGTTACCCTTAGGTATTGGGCAAATTGGTAAATTGTGCAAACTGGCGTAAAGCTGTGAGCTGTGTTTCTTTTGCAATGACATCTTTGCATATTGGTTTTTCATAAACCAATGCTTTGAGATAGCATTTGAAAACATCATTGGCCCTTGGCGTTTGCGCTTCAAATGACTCTTTAAGGAGCATGACTATACTCCCTCAGCATCCCTCAGTGATGATTTTGTTCTCCACATGTCTTTTGCAAAAACGACAGGAAGATGTGCAAGCTGCCTCCGAAAAAAATGTCGGCCGTATTGTTTCTAAGACAAGCAATGCAGCGCACAAATCTGAAGGGTTGGAATTCTTGCTCCATGCAATGAATTTCTCTGATACACATTGCGACCTTCGCACAAACATGTATGTCAACAGGTTCTGAACATCAAACTACCATAAGCTACCATAAACTATATCACATACATGAGGCAACAGCTGACATGCTGTGGACGTTCTCCATTTGCCGTAGGTCCCAGCTGGTGCGATTGCTGACATGGCCACAGTCTTCGATGGAAAGGATGCGCAGGCGCCATGGTTCCATGGTACTTGGGATGGCCATGGAAAATATTCATTGGCAATCATTGCAAATCATTACATGGTCGTTTACCATAATGTCATGAATAAGTATTGGGTATGCCACCAAGAATTGTTGATGGTTTGCAAACCCCATTAAATGCATAGAGAGATCTTCTATAGACCCTAGTGACATATTAAGTTTAAAAGTAGTTGTAAACCCCAACTGCACCCTCAAGTACCATAATCCATATATTTGGACAGTTTTTAACGACCTCACTGCGACGGCACTGAAATGATGGTTAGTATTGGAGCAACTATCCCAAAGTCCACGCACTTTTTCGGGTTAGTGACTTATTGTCACTCAGCCAGATATATGCCATTATACATGTTTCTTTCCCAAAAAGAATCCAGGAAAGCCCAATGCAATTCCATTATATAAATTTCATCAATTAAATCCCTATTGTTGATGATTAAACCTCCTTTATATCCACATTCTATCCCATGATTTCCCCTTTACAATGCCCAGTGATGGTTGAGTTTTCCATAAACCATCCATAGCTGGGCGAAACTCCACGGCTTGTTGGTAGCGAGGCCATGGTGTTGCGAGACGCCAAAATGCTGGGATTGCGACAGGCAATGTGGTATGATCCGATGGATTGCCATCACTTATGAATAACCCATTTATGAATCGTTATAGATTGACAATGGCCAAGGTTAAAAAAAAATATACTAGTCATAATCAATGTTTATATGGATTGGTTTCATTTGCAAATATATGTAGTATTAGATGGAAACCATTACATCTTAAGATGATACAGCCAAAGGGAACAAAGGGTTTCCGCTATTTTCAGACAACAGATCACCAAGATCATCATCATAATCATCATAATCATAATCATCATGGTCATCGTTATCAATCATCATTGTTTTCATGCTGGCCATGGTCATCATCATGGTCACGGTCATTATCCTCGTCATCATGGTTGGCCTGTGCGAAGGTGTTGAAAAGCAGAAAACAGCCTCAGTGATATATCCATGATTTGGAACTGCCGTTACACCCACATAGTCAATCACGATCATATATCCCATGATTACTATAGTTAGCCCCTTTAATTGTATAGAGCCATGTAATCATATATCCAATCAGAAATGTTTCACACACTTTGAATCGACAATTTTACAATTGCGCTTGCCTCTATGCTGCAGGTAGCATGGGGTGGCCACCAGTGTCAGAGACTCACGGTGCTACCAGGCCGAGGAGAGTTGCATGCTTGTACTCGTAGCATGCTGCACCTTCAGATTTCATGCCAAATCATTGCAAAAGTCGAAGGTTGGAAAATGTAGGAAATCTTGAAATGATAGGATATGAATAGGATATGACATACCCAAAATCTCACAACTGGCACCTCAGTCGACGGTTTGGAATGATAGGATATGACATCATGTTTTTGCAGGTTTTGGCGAGAATACCTTCGAAATCTTGACGCAGGCCGGGTTCCATGGTGAAGTTCGATGGATTGTATACGTCCCTGACGGCTGGACATCAATCTATTCATAGGGATTTATTTATCCATTATGATGTTTGGATTCCCATCGTGGGATGGATGACCGTAAACTATATGTGTATATATATATACCATCTTTTGACCATGGCGCATGTGTTGCTTGTTTCAATCAACCGATATCTGAGAGGCGCTCCTACCATTCACATGGGGTTGATGTTCTGAGGGGTGACTATTTTATTGCACGATTCCCGAAACGCTTGTGAACTTCTGTACATCATGTAACGAGGAGCTGAGTTGAAGAGTAGAGTGTTTGCCTCCTGTTTTGCCCCAAAAAGATTGCTGATGACTATGTCCTTTGTCAAAACTATGAAAAATTGGTGTTTCAGAATCATTGACTCAGACTCAGATTGAATTGAATATTTGGTGCTTCACTTTCACCACTGTGTTTTTTATATGTGCCATGGTCAAGACATGTATTTTTGTCCTAACAAAAGGGGATGATTAAAGGTGGAATATATTGTATCATCCCCCTTATTCCTATATATTATATATATCCCATTAAATCACTATTATTGTTGGTTCAATGGCTATGTACCACGACTAGCATGTACCCCTAATATATCCGTGGTAAATCTCAATAAATCATATGATATCAAATCTCGAATCCATCATCTCTATGATGGTCATTTCCCATGCCGAAGTCCAAGGATCTGGGTCTTAGCACCAGCGAGGTGCAAACGTCTGGAACTCAGGCTGAGTTGTCGACCTAGTTCTGTGTTGCAGGGAAACTGTCCAGGTGAAACACATGGTTTTTCCATGTTTTTCCCTTCACGCAAAGGAGCCTTCTGTTTTTTTTTCCCCCTTTAAAGCCTGAGGCTCATGAGCGACGGCATCGTTTCATAACGCGGAAAAAAAGAATGTGATGCGGCTGCCAAATCCAATGCGAGTAAGCAAATGGTGCATGTTGGTATGTATGTATGTAATGTAATGCAATGTAATGCAATGCAATGTAATGCAATGTAATGTAATGTAATGTAATGTTATTATATTATATTATATTATACTGTATTATATTATATTGTGTTATATTATATTGTGTTATATTATATTGTGTTATAATATATTATATTATATTATATTATATTATATTATATTGTATTATATTGTATTTTATATTATTTTCTATTTCATATTATATTACATATTATATTATATATTATATTATATATTATATTATATATTATATTATATATTATATTATATGTTATATTATATTATATTTTATATTATATGTTATATAATATTATATATCGTTTTTATATCATATATTATATTATATACATGTATATTATATATTATATATACGTATATTATATATTATATATATATGTATATTATATATTATATATATATATGTATATTATATATTATATATATATATGTATATTATGGGGCTTATCAAACGTGTGTGTGTGTGTGTGTCTGTGCGCACGGTCGAGCTATGAATCGAGACCGGGACGTTCGAGTTTTCGCGGTATCTGAACTGCCGCGCAGGAAGCAGCTTTATCCAGCACCACCTTCGAACTGACGGCCGAGAAGAGGACACCGTACCACCGCCATGGCCAAGGCATGACCTTTTGTGGTCCCTGAAGTCAAGTCTGACTCATGGATTCCCCAGTGCAGTTGGGATTATCATGTGGTAGCAACTTCCACAAGATGGGATTTACCCCCCGAAAACTATGATTGTATTGAAAGCTCATGAATTCCCCAGCAGTTTGTAAAACTGTTTGTAGTGATAGTCAGACAATCATTGATCATCCACCGTATATCCAGGTTTTTAATTCATCAGTCATTGGTATCTCGTGGGGATGTTAAGAGATTTTTCTCGGTAGATTCTGGCTGAGTTCATGGGACACTTCGACGCAATTGAAGGCAACCCACTGAGTATAGTCAGTGCGAATCCTCAATCTTCGGAGTGCAAGGTACAGTAGTTTCCCTCCCAGTGGAGATGTCTTTGTGTTCTTTGTTGTTGTTTTTTCTCAAAGATGTGCTACGATTGTTTTCTATACTTTCGATAGTTGTTTTACATATTATGCTTTTTTTTAATATTTTGTGTATATATGTATATATATATATAATAACATAGGTTGCCCATTGTGTTTCTGTGGTACGAACTTTCTGAGTGTCTTTTACATATTCGATCATCGTCTTCTTTTTGTCACCCATGGCTGCTTCGATACCTTTCTGGCGAAGGTTTCAAGGGACATGGGTCAAAGGTTACTCGATTTTGCTGGAAAATCCCCGTCCATGTCTTCACTGGATTGGTTTATGGGAAAATTTACAGGAAACCCCTATATTTGATGGGAAAATCCATGGTTTCCTGTAAATTTTCCCTTAAACCAATCCAATGTCTGTTTTGTTTGGGGATTTCCCAACCGTGTTTGATGAGATTCACTCCACGACTTGGACATCAGGACTTGTCAGATCTGGTGCCACGTCTGTTTGCGGATGAAAATGTTGGCGTCCGAACAGGGCCTGGGGGTGGTTCGGCTACATGTTGTATCAGCTAGTGATATCAGTGCTGTCTAGGCTATCCGGTTTTGTAAGGTGTTGTGACATAGGGACACATAGGGGAGATATATACTTGCTGTGTTTATTTTCGATTATATATTACCTGAACCCTCCAAAGTGCAGAAATTTTTGAACGTTTGGGATTTCTCAACCGTTGGGCCGCTTGGTACACTTGAAAGGTGAAACGGTGCGTTTCAGAGCAAGTTTGTACGAAATTTGCCCGTTCAGTTCCCGTCATCCCCTCTGGTGCAGCTTACTTTTTGCATCCAGCACTACACACAAATTTTGGAAACACATGAGCTCAAACCAGCGCTATTCCGGCTATTCCTTTTTCACTGCTTTTGTGCATGCGTCCTATTCCAANCACATGAGCTCAAACCAGCGCTATTCCGGCTATTCCTTTTTCACTGCTTTTGTGCATGCGTCCTATTCCAACAAAGGACATCCGCGGTCTGACCAAAAAAGAGAAGGACAAACACGGACTTCGGTTACAACTAGTCGTAGTGTCTTTGGCCGTCCGCACCACATGTTGTAGATCAATACGTTTCTGAAATTTTGCAGAGTTGTCTGAAGCAGATTAAGACTCAAAGAACATGATTTTTCTTTTCATCACCCTGCGCCAAATTGGGTACACATGTTCAGGGCGCCTCATTTTGAAATGGTCCCGTGTTTACATTGTGTAGCATGGTTAGCATGGTATCACCTTATTTTGGGTTTCATTGGCCTTGGTACCTTTGAAGATGGCCGGGGACAGAAAAGGTTCAAAAGTACAAAAACTTTCGTTCAAACCAGTCAGTTCCCCAAGGCCGTGGNGTTTCATTGGCCTTGGTACCTTTGAAGATGGCCGGGGACAGAAAAGGTTCAAAAGTACAAAAACTTTCGTTCAAACCAGTCAGTTCCCCAAGGCCGTGGATTTGCAGTATTTTACAATTCTTGAAGTTGAACAGTTGAACGTC
>BGPT01000075.1:185548-386368 GCA_003297045.1 Symbiodinium sp. clade C Y103
TGCCTTGCAGAGAAACATTGGATAAGTGGGCAAGGCTGATCATGATGATGATGCCGCAGAAGCCACTGAATCTTCTGAGTCCCTGGACTCTGAGAGCGCGGTGCCTTTGTTGCCATTCAGTGGAGATGAGATGCAACATACTGGTAGTATCTGATAGTATCATATTCGGGTTTGTTTGGTTGTGAGTCTTCGTGTGNCATACTGGTAGTATCTGATAGTATCATATTCGGGTTTGTTTGGTTGTGAGTCTTCGTGTGCTGTTCTTAGTTTTCTTGATCCTTGCCCTGGTTCTTCAATTAGGGCGCCGATGTCTTTTCGGACTTCCCAACATATTCCAACCACGGAAAATCTGCTGTATGCTATGCGATGCTGTGCGATGCTATGTCTACTAGCCGTGAACATTGTAAACCAAGTGTGGGAAACAGCAGGAAAGATCATGAAAGATCTGGGGCGAAAGATACACCTTCCAAGNTGCGATGCTATGTCTACTAGCCGTGAACATTGTAAACCAAGTGTGGGAAACAGCAGGAAAGATCATGAAAGATCTGGGGCGAAAGATACACCTTCCAAGGACGCCTCTCTGATTCAGGAGAGTGAAGAGGCTGGGCGGTTGGAAAGATTGGACAATCAAGAAACAAGAAATACCTTGCGTCTGGGATGCCTCTTGAATTTAAACTTAGACGCACTCGTGTTTCATCAACCTCGGGCAAGTCAAAAACTTTAGAAGCAGTCAGAAGTGTATTGAGCATTATNTGGGATGCCTCTTGAATTTAAACTTAGACGCACTCGTGTTTCATCAACCTCGGGCAAGTCAAAAACTTTAGAAGCAGTCAGAAGTGTATTGAGCATTATTGCCTTTCAGAGAAACATTGGATAAGTGGGCAAGGCTGATCATGATGATGATGCCGCAGAAGCCACTGAATCTTCTGAATCCCTGGACTCTGAGAGCGCGGTGCCTTTGTTGCCATTCAGTGGAGATGAGATGCATTGGTAGCATGTGATAAATGGTAGCATTACACAGCCATGTTTAAGTTTAATTATGTCTGAGTATACATTGATATTCATTTTCTTTAGCAATTCTCACTGGTATCCATGGTCTCTACGGTTCTGGAAAGTGGTGATTGCTGGTTCATGTCGGACTGCTTTGGGATGAGGATGTCGATGCTGATGCTGCCGAAAGCAGGGAACAGCCAACCTCTTTCATTCAGGAGAGTGAGGAGGCCCTTGCTGGGTCAATTTTTTAGCAGCAGGTCTGGGGGCACATGGGGGTTTCCATAAATGGGGGATCCCTAGTAATGGATGGTTGAACATGGAAAATCCTATTAAAATGGATGATTTTGGGGTACCCCCAATCTTGTTGGATACTACAGTGATCTCCCCATCATATCGCCCCTTGGCATCCCTTTTTTGGTTCCTTTTGAGTGAACCATGTCTGATTACAGGCGGATTCCGAAGATGCGGATGATGCAGACGAGGTAGAAGATGTATCTTGCTTGTTTCTCTGTGGATATACCCTCTGGTAATTTAACCGAACTATGGAACGTCACCATTTTGAATAGGTATAGCGACAGACATACACTTAGAACATCAAGTGCTTTCCGAATTCAAACAAGATCAAATAGAACATTAAAAACAATATTTGGATGTTCTAAGTTCAAAATCAAGAACTTTCCTGCAGAATTTTGGAACTGTGTTGTTCAAATGATAGTCTACGTGTATGTCCGTCGCGAGAATTATGATCCTTAGATGGGCCATGTTCTGCTACCTAAAATTACCACAGGGATCCAGAGGGTATTTGTGAAAGATTCAGGGGATTGTGGCTTTTATCATCAAGTATTGTGAGAGATGTTGTCAAATACTCTCGAAATCCCCAGTCAATGACAGCATGCCGCAGCAGCGGCTGAGCAGTGACGAAAAAAGAACAACCTGCTAGATTGATTACGAGTGGGGGGTTAGACTACCATCTGTAATGTATAATAATGTATATATATATATACATATAATATATATATATATATATTATATTATATACATTATTGGTGGATATCATAATCCCAAAACTGGTAATGCCTGAGCCAAACTAAAGGGGATTCAGCGGCAGCTTGCCTAAGGAAGATGAGGAGGTCGATGAGCAAACAGAGCCTTGATTTTTCTCAATGCTGTGCTGGTTTCTGCTTTGTTTTTCTTGTTTTGGCCCAGGCGTGATGATTGGTGGCCTAGAAACTCATCTCACTATAGGTATGACGAATATCTAGCATAAACTCAACGGTAAAGCTACTGAACCAAACCAACTTTTCGAGGTAGAGGGGACGAGCTATTCATTTGGTCAGCCAACCTGCCAAGGTATGTTCTGTGAGTTTACTCAACTCTCCAACATGGATGGGGTCTAATGCTCACAAGGCTTTTGTCTGGATTAAAATCGAAGCGTTTTGAAACCAAATATTTGGAAAAAAAAGATGGTGTGATCATGATTATTGAATATAATTGATATGGTTTAGTTTAGCACAGACTTGACTCTGTAGTGGGAAGACTTTTTCTGCACAGCCAAGGCCAAGCTGAATGACGCTCGGCGGCGGTTTTGGTGGTTCAAGAAACAGAGAAACTGTGACCGAGAAACCTTTGCTTTGACATATGATCAATAGTGAGAACGGTTGGTGAAAACATGTGGCTTACTCAACTAAAATCAAGTATAAGCATTATAAGCTGACAGAAGTAGTTCACAATCTTCAGCTGAATTGATTCAACTTTCCACAGTGCCTCAACATTTTTGACTCGGAGCAACTTCTCCGCCTATTCCACGTGACTCTCAGGAGGAGTACTCGTGGCAGGACAGCGAACAAAAGGCACACGGCCTTTGAGGGGTGCAAAACTCGCTAAAACGTGTGGCAAAAGATGGATTTAGCCATTAGATTATGGGATTCTTCATTGAATGCAGGCATGGAATGATACATACAAAATTATATAATTATTAAACATTAAACAACAATGTTATCAAGAGTTGGCGTATCTTCACAATTGCTGGATGGTCATCAATCCGTGTTGATAGCGAGAGCCTAAATGGTCGGAATGACCACTTTCACCATAGTACACAGAGGATTGCATTTCCAACATGGCAAACGCTCCCCAAAAAATAAGATATAGTTGGAATACACTCTGGATATAATTGGGATATCATGGAATGAATTTAGCAATTGGTATGATTTGTTGGTTTTTACAAAAAGAAAACGGGATATACCCGAATGTATAGCCCTTTAAGTGCATGGTGAAAATAATCATAGTCTTGTATCATTGTATCATCAATATCCGCAGCGTATTGTAGCCCTGGAAGACACAAAGTGGGCAGGAGGCATTGCAGCATTGGTATTGATATGCACAGTATGATATCTCCTAGTTGGTTTTTAGGTCTACTCTTATAGTGAATCTCATAGCCCTTGGCTATCCAGAAGTGTCAGATATGGCTGGGAGAAATTCCACGAATAAAAAGTTTGAGGTCAGAAGGTTACTAAACCATGATAATTCACCTGAGATTGCGATCCTGAAAATTGAGCACCATATTTTTGGATAGGTTGAAACCACCAGATCGCGAAAAGCATTTGCTGGCAAGCCAATTTGATGTTGGGGTGATGGAATCAGCCCAACAAACCGTTGATTCTGCGGTCCCAAGGCATCTCTGTTGCAAGAAGGTGAGGGTCTTCAAAACATCCCACCGGAACGACAGTACTTGGGCGATCTGTCCAATTCGAAGGTGCGGAAAATCTGCGCAAATGCGCGGGATTGTGAAAACGGAATGATCCAGTTGGTGATCCAAACCTAGAGACCATATCCATCCATATCCTGGATTTGCTGAAGATGATTTTGCATGTGTTCAATGGGAAATTCACTACTCCGGGAATCTAAATATGTTCTTTTTGGTGTTCCTTTAGCAAATCCAAGGTACCCAATTTGCATCAATTTGCATCTTTTAAATTGGATGTTGATTTTTGCGGGATGATATATGCAATTGGAGATGAATGAATATGAATCATTATTGTGCATCCCCCCACTACACGACTTTGCATGTTGAACATTGGGATATATGGCTTTTGACCATTAGCGATACACACTCTGACGTTTCCCCTCAGTTCCAAGGGTGGAGAGATCAGCACTTCTGGCGCAATCCAAATGAGCATTCCTTAGTCCCAAGATTTGGGCTTGATCAACTAGCAAACAGATCTTTTGAAACACATAATACACAACTCAAGAATTGGATGATTCAAATGATCCGGGACAATTATTCCAAACTCCATGAAAATCCTACACTCACCGGGGAAAACATAATATGTCTGAAACATGTTTCAACCGTACATTTGGCCCTTTCCAATCTTTCCATGTCCCGTCACCCAGTGACCAGCTCTGTTTCGCACAGGCCCATCCCTATGTCTACAAGTCTCGGGCAGCCGCTACAGCAGCTTGCCAAAGCATGGGCTACCGTGGTCTATGCAGCAAGAGTCAGGTGAAAGGCAGGGTCGAGTCATGGTCTGAAAGTCTACTGAGTCATCCCTTGGGATTTGCCAATTTGCCAAATGGGGATGGATCAAAAGCTAAGATATACCATACTTGCGGGTGATGAATCTCCAGCTCAAGCAGCTCATTTTGAGGTGAAAACCAATGGCACCGAGGTTTTGACCCATGGCGAAATCGCTGAACAAGTTTGTAACGGATCCTGCTTTCCCAGTTTTTATGGTCACATGGCTCAGCGGGCTCGAAACCAGGCTGGTCCAAATGTGCCTATGGCTGGATGGCCGACTACAAGGGCTATTGGTTCAGGAAAACGAAGAGACATTGTGGAAAGGGCAAAGGATTCCGCAAAGCAGGCAAGAAAGTGAAAAAGATGGGCGCTTACTGCTGTAACCTTGCGATGAATTCTCAGCATCTTGGCAGATCCTGGCAAAATCGGCAGGTTTTTCCCGACCCTCAGCTATGTCGAGTTCGAATATTGCACACTCAAAACAAACCTGACAATCCAAAACATCCTAGACATGGTTGCCAGCAAGCAGTATGTTTTTTGTTGGACTTCCTCACACTTGTAATTTTGCTGCAGGATGGATCGTGCAGTTGCCACAATAACATACAATTATATAACGCCTGATTCTTGATTTTGCAAGCAGGTCTCATTTCAGAAGATTTGAACCAGGTCTGTTGCAACCAGCAAGACTTTTTTTAATGCTTCTACCATTCCCATTTGACAGTTGGAATCCTGATGTATGAAAGAGTTGTTTTCAGTTTTTGCTCCGGCAGTTAGTTTCCTTTCAGTAATCAATCATCAAACATGGCTGGCTCGGACATCCATGAACTTAAGGGAGGTTTTCATGGGACAGACAAACCAAATGAAGGATTTTCCAGCCAGGGTATGCGAATATTTACCCGCCAAGGTACATCGGCAGCTTGAGCAAACCCGATGCGCCCTGGCCCAACCTTACGGATGTTTGATGATGTCGTCAAGGTAGGCAATCAATAGCAATCGGGTGCAAACCCAACCGAAAAAGCATGGCATACCCTCGGGTGAACTCGGATGTGTCAGTCTGATGGTGCCATCCTCCTGAGTCCAATGGAAAAGGTTGACAGTCTATCAACTTTGACTGTGAAGCACTTCAGTTCCTCTAGACTTGTTTCGTCCAACAAATCTGCAGGAAACCAATGAGTTTAGACCCCCAGTTTAGGACAAGTCCTGGAGATTTTACACATTTTTACACCCATCAGCCATCAGCCCAGGCGCATCCCTACGTCTACAAGTCGCGCTCGAAGGCGGCGAAAGCCTGTCGCAAGGCCGGCTTCCGCGGTTTGTGCGCCAAGTCACAGATCGAAGGCTATTCCCAGCGCCTTCGGATGAGCTTTCGATCCGGTATAAGGGTCGGTGCAAGTACCTCTCTTAATGAACGAGAACATGTGGAATACAACCATTGCTTCCCGTGGGAAACGGTCTGCCTTTCCGTTGGTCTTTCCTTATCTATGTGAATTTATGGGTAACTCCAGGGTTGCTAACCCAGAGTAAGATGTTCATGCCTGCCTGGGAGCCATTTCAACAAACTCATACGAGCACATGTGAAGATCACCTTGATTTCTCGCGAAAGTGGGGTGTTTTTGATGATACCTGCAAGGTTGGTGCACCATACTGTGGTTAGCTAGGTTGGCTTAGTTTACCAATATTCCTATGCTTTTTATGCTTTAGGGTAGATACATTGAACTTTGGGGTGAAATTACACGTACCAACACAACTGGAGGGCAGCGCATTGTAGGCATGACATCAGTCCTTTATCGGCAGTCCTTTAATCGGCGCGCTTGAAGGAACCCATCCTACACAGCTTTTGGATGTCCAGCAAGTGCTGTTGAAATTTGAAAAGGCCAGTGGGGCGTGACCTTTTACCAAACCAGGTCAGGATTTTGCATATTTTCGGGAATTGCCTTGACTTTCTGTACCTGTTGATAATTAAACATGGCGTGCTGAACATTTCCCATCCATAGAGAAGTTGCTTATTCAGATGCCAATTTATCCGAGATTCCCAGCTAGCAATATTATTAGCGGAGGCCTGAGGATTTGATGGAAAATCCCATGATATCCCAATGATGCTTCATACATATCCTCATGTGAAAGGTCACCATTGAAGCGGCTTCACCAACTGCTGGAAATCTCGAAAAAACGCCCGTCGCTGAGGTGTGCTGCTGGATGGCTTTCAGACTCCAAAGGCTATTGGATGGACCGAACGGTGAAAGGCTGCGGAAAGGGCAGAGGATTTAGGCGCCGGCCCGCGGATCCTGGGGATGAAGCCCATGGGATATCTGGGAATCCCCCACGAAATCGACGAATGGATGGTTTGTATGGAAGATCCCACCCAAAAAATGGATGATATAGGGGTACCCCCATGAATTGGAACCCCCATATGATTTGACCATCAATCATGGTGCGAAACCGGGGATGCTTGGTTGAGTACTTAAAGAGATGTTTCTATATAGGGGATATATAGACTACAGTAACCATCCAAAAGAAAACAGCAGGTTATTGTTCAGATTGGTCATTATGGGTCGTGCAGCTCAAAGCTGGAGCCCTAGGACCCAGATTGAAAGTGGTATAGATCTTCAATATAGGACTCAGGATGACCAATGCTCGGAAGTGCCATGCTTTGAGATTGGCTTTGTAAGTCATTCCAGTTGATAATCCCATCTGCGTAAGTGAAAATTGAAGCGACCGAACCGCGGATCTCGTTGTGTCCTTTTCTCCTGATCCGTTTCTCCCTGTCATTTCTTCTCTTACGATGTTCCAAATGCTAATCTTATCCCAGGAGGCTTAAACTGTGCATGAAGATGAAGTATCCTACATGTGCTGAAGGCATAGTTGGTTATGCAATGTGGTGTCTTCCAGTTATCTGATTGGTTTAGTTTCACCTCAGCAACTAGTTCGACGTGTCTACCATAAACCCACCGGTAACCCACCATTGAAATATGAGTGGACTAAAACCGACTTAGCCAACAAAAACCAATGAAAGTCACCACCATTGCTGTTGAAAATCCCTGTTGGAAGTGCGGAGACCTCTCATTGAGCACTGGCTGAATGGCACTGCACTGCCACTTCCTGTCAGGGGCTGGGGAAAGGGCAAAGTTGGAGCCTACTGTTGCGCGCCCACGGCGAACAACATCGAGTACATTGGGGACTTGAAAGCTGCTTGGTTTTTTATGTTTGTTATAGTGTAAAGAACATGTAAAGATCCACATGGGAAGAGAATAGAATCATATTATGGCAAGGCTAAAAGAACCAAACGGGTATTTGTTCTTTTTGTTGCTGCAGCATAGGCAAACTATTTCTTGTATGTATTGACCAACCAAAACATACCAAGGCCGATGTGGATATGGGTTTCCCCGAACACGGACTATCCCATTTCTTTATAATTAAATCACCGTTGACTTCATTAAAATAGCCCTGGTTTTTCGACAAAACAGGCGACAATGATCCAACATTACCTCGATACGCATCGCAGTCAAAGCTTGTTGGCGTTGAGCTGTGGGATATTTTAGGATGGAGTCAGGATTGGCAAATTGTTGATTAACATATTATGGCAACTGTTTTTGAATGATATGTTGGAATATTGTTGGTGGATTTTCCTTAAACCCCTGTGCCTTTGCTGGAACGACTGCCGCCTCACCGCTCCCGTTTTCCCGCCAAGGACACCAAAGCCCATCCCTACGTCTACAAGACAAGGAAGGCGGCCAAGAAAGCGTGCAAAGCGGCTGGCTACCACGGCCTGTGCAGCAAGAGTCAGGGATCAGGTCCTGCCGGTGACGTTGATCCGTTCTTATCTGTGGGTGATCCATTTCCTCCATTGGCTATGGCTCAAAATGATCACCTCCAAAATGGATGTTTTACACACAACAATCCAGACATGTGTGAAACAGGGACCCGACCACTTTTTTCAACCGCTTGAGCGCAGGCTTCCATAAATGCAAGGCTGGCTGGTACAGCGACACTGGGATGCAAGTTGACAGAAACTTCAGAATGTGCCGAGGTATACCTTCAGTACTTTGCCATGTTTATGGAGCAAATATTCAACTGGCCCATTTGTAGATGATTTATCTCTTAGGAACGGTGGTTTTATAGCTTTTCTCAGATGTTCAAAGGATATTGATTGGTTTACCAACCATCCATGAACAGAGACTGTTGGAAGTTACGTCCACATACATTGATGTGACAGCCTGTACCAGACAAGAGTACAAACTTCAGAAGATGGTCACCTCGGAAGCCTTACAGATGAGAAACCGAGCATTGCCTCGTTGCGCGTTCAGGACTACAAGGGCTACTGGATGTCCGAAGGAAAGAAGGGCTGCGGCAAGGGCAGAGGTTGGCGAAAGTGGAGTAGCAAGCACAAGGCGGGACTAACTGATACCTGGTGTGCCTCGATAACAATCTCGCTGCGACGGCAGGACGTGATGGTCGAGATTGAGGGAACCATCCCCAACTTACCGATTTCAGATTTTTTCAGGTTGGTGCATTTGCATCGATTTTTGAGTGCTATATAAATACATAGTTTTATCATGTTTTATTCTGGTGTTCAGTTGTTTTTTTGATAAATCTTGTAGTTTTGGTGTCTTCTTGGTTTCACCATCGCAGGCGGGTGCTTACTGTTGCAACCTTGCCAGCAACTCGAAATGGATTGGCTCGCTGACAAATCCCAAGAAAAAATATGTGTCTTGGCAAAGCCATTCCGAAATCGCCATCCTTTCTGTTCTGGATTGGTTGAAGGGAAAATCTTAACCGGAAACCATGGCTTTCCCCATCAACTATGGAGGTTTCCTGTATATTTCTTAAACCAATCCAGTGCTATCCTTGGCAGAAACCTCAGTGAGATTGTGTGAGAGCTCGTACTGGAGAATGTTCACATGTTTTTACCTGGCCCAATCACATTGCAATAGGGCAAGACTCAGCATCAGCCAAGTGAGTTGCATTACATGCATAGACACAGCACTTGCATCACAGCCTTGCAACACTGCAGCAACATTTGACTTGTCTTGGTGTTGAAGCACTTGGGGCTGGTCACATATCGGATGGAAGATTGAATCCATAGTGCATTCATCGGACTCTTGGGTCTCGAACTGCACAGTGATCCAAGGTCTACAAAAAGAAAAAGGCTGCGGCGAAAGCGTGCAACAAAGCTGGATATGACCGCCTTTGCCGGAAGTTTGAGATCGAAGGCGCCGGATAAAAAGTTCTCAAGCTGGCAATCTGATGCCATATCCCATTGCGGAATTCCCTATCATGGTTAGTTTTAGACTTCGTTTTGGAGGTAAATCCCACAATTCAAAACATAATTAGTTTGAATCGGCGCCAAGTACAATCGGCTGCTCTTGAATCTTGTGGTGCCGATTTGACTGTCGCAATCATGTTCTGAATGTTGCGTCTTGAAACACTGTCATCAATGTCTGCCTTTGCGCAAATGCAGTCACTGAAATTATAGGGTCCATTCTTTCCTACTCTTTACTATAGTTAGAAAAGGAATGAAACAGATAAGATATGTCTTGCCCAAAAAACACCACATCGCCCCTTTTTCAAAGCTGGCCAGACTTTTGAAGTCCCAATTGCTGTCGATGCTCCACGTCCATGTGGGTTTGTCTGAAGAAGTCGTGTACCTCTAAATCCATTGGTTAATCCTTATGATCATTAAATGGCGAGCTAATTGGATATAATTGGGGGTATACCCAATTTTCAGACAAACTTTTCTCCACGTTTTTTTGTGTCACAGGCTATGCCAAATGTAAAGCGGGTTGGATGGAAGACTTCAAGGGCTATTGGTTTGATCGCACCAAGAGGGGCTGCGGGAAGAAAAAAGGCTATCGTGGCTGGGGCAAGAAGGACAAGGCGCGGTGAAGTTTTTCCAAGGTTAGTCAAGGTTCTCTTCTCAAAGAAACACGAGCTTCTTACCACGTTTTGTCTTAATTAACTACGTTCTCAAAGATGTCTAGGAAAATCTCATTTTGACTTAAACGGAGGTTTGATGAGGTTTGTAGCTGGGATAGAATCGTTCAGGGACAGCCATACGTTCAGCCATACGTCAGGGCTAGAAATGTTGGAACTGAGGCAGGAGCTTACTGCTGCAGCCCCAAGGACAACGTGAAATACATTGGGAATCTGAGCACCTTGGAGATATTGCTGATGAATTTGTCGTTCTCACTTTGTTGTTCTGCAGAGACAAACAAGACAAGTGGGTCTGTCTGATGGGGGATCAACCCCCAAAATGGCCATAAAAAATGGGAAATATGATGGCAAACCAATGGATTTGGGATACACCATTTTCAGACAAACTCAAGTCTTTGGATTCCACTCTTCCAGATAGATTGTGGCCAAACTCATATAGAATTGCAGCTTCCTTCAGCTGGCTTGCCACATATGCCACCAAAAGTTAAGCTTGAAGCAGGGGAACAACAAGCCACTAAATCTTGTATACCCTCCACTTAAAAAAATAGCTACAGAAAAGCACCGTTTTTATAGGCAAATCATTTCTAAATAGACCATTTGCAATAGCTATGTTAAATTACTAGAGGGTATGTTTCTTTGTTTTGAATTATTGCCCTGTCACGTTGGACACATCTGAGAAAAGCCGAAAAAGCATCCCTACGTCTACAAAACGCGTTCGAAAGCTGAGTCTCTTGGTCGCACTGAGTTTTTGAAATCTGCAGGGACTTGCAAGATGTGAAGTTGCAAGGCAAGTCGTGATTGTCAAGACCAAAATTTGGAGCTGGTGCCCCACAGTTAGCTAAGTTGTTTTATAAGTCTATAACTAAGATTCGATATTCTAACATAACTATAGGCTATAACTTCGACGTGTAGATGATGGATGGTTACTGTATGGTGTATATGGTTAATGGGGTTCGTAAACCAACTTACAACTGGGGGGCACCACACCGTACCTGCCAAAGTCGTCCAAGAAGCATCATGAACTGGGCTTCGACATGCTTTTTTTCGCGGTGGCAGCTGCAGGGCAGCGTGCAAGACAGCTGGATACCGCAGACTTTGCTACAAATCGGAGATTGAGTTCCACAGCAAATGCGCCGCAGCAGCAATGCGCAACCCATCGAGATCAAGCATGGCCTGGAATTTCCTGAAATGCTCTCAGAGTTGATGCACATATACACCATATAGCAGTTTTTAATTTTTGTTCTCCGTTGCAACATCATTCATATCATGATATATATATATATATATCACATATGTATATATATATATATGTAGTTAATATACTTGTAATGACATAAACCACATGGTCTCCTCCGTTTGAACTTCAAAAATCTGTCAGGTGCAGCGGGATGGCTCAAGGATTACAAGGGCTATTGGTTTAAAAAGACCAAGAAGGGCTGCGGCTCAGGTGTGGGCGGAAAATTGGATCTACCCTCTGGTAAACATAGCAATGGAAGCCATGGCCCGTTTAGTTGAAAGATTCGCCTTCAAACAATGGTGATTTTCCATTGCTATGTTCAATCACCGAGGTTAAGTGGTAACAATTTGGCATGTCACTGGTAAAATATGAGTTTTCATTGGCAAAGATTGGGATTTCACTTGCTTACAGCCTTATTATGTTCTGTCTTGACATGAGTTGGAGACCCCAAGTTAGTGCAAGTTATGTCACGGGCAATATTGACCTATACCATTTTGCTGGAAGGATGAATTCCATGGAAATTTTACCAATGGTATGCGGATGATTTTGTGTTTGTCCTTGAACATTGGCAGCTTTGACTGGCAAAGGATGTGATTTGACCAACAAACATGAGGACTAAACTAGCAACCATTGGGGATTTATGCCCGATTATTTTGGACATGCAAACTTTTTGACCTAAACATATTTATGACCTAAACATATTACTTGATTAAATACTTGATTCAATCTATACACACGATCATATATATATATATACACATCATATAGATATCAACCATGTACAAGTTATATAGTATATGTATATATCAACTATCACTTATAGATATTAACGTATATCAACCATATATCAACCATATAACAATCACATAAAGATATAAACCCTAACATGATTATGAATATCACTAATTCGTATCATATGGGATATCTATCTAATATGTGTGTGTGTGTATGTGTACATATGTGTTTGCGTTCTATGTAACATGTATCACATACGTTCCTGACACGTCACCGAAACCTGACACGTTTTTGCAGGCACAGGCTACCGCGGCTGGGGCAAAGGTAAGGTGGGCGCCTATTGCTGCGAGAAGCTGACACTGCTGCTCGGATGGAGATCTCCCAAACATGGCAGATTTCGTATGATTGAATGGGGTGAGTCTGACGATAGGCTATACCCAGAAATGGCAATTTTATGCCACTTGACTAGGGAAGATTAGGATACTGAATTGGAATTGGGGGCACCATAGAATGATTTTTAAGGCCATAAATAGTGATTTAGTATGACTCAATATGATTCAGCCCATGAGTAGGGATTCAGTATGACAAATGTGAGGCTCGAACTGTATGGTTTTCTGGCTTTTGTCCCTACAGACACAGCTGTACCTTCGTAGGGAGCATGACTATGACTGGGATTTGATTTAGGTAGTTTAATACCTTTTCATCTTTCAGGACGTGTTTGGATCCATATAGGAAGTATGATTTCGTTATGATATTGCTGCATTGCTATACAATAGCAAATGGTATTTTCTGCAATGTGTATTGTTCCACCATTTCTTATCATAGGAAAGATTACTGGGATCATTTGGTAAACTCATATTATAGAGCTTCGCACACCTGCGATGCTTCAAACTCAGTGAGGAGGTTCCAGATGTTCCTGTGGTCATTTGATGTAATCAATGCATTATTTGTCCCTGGTGTGTTTTCTGCCCTTGGGCCAAACAGTATTAGAACGAGCAACTGCCACCATTTGCCCCGCGCAAATGGAAGAGTTCAGCGGGATCATCATCGTCATCATCATCGGTATGATCATCTTCGTCTTCCAACATCCAACCGAATCCCAACGAATTGCTGCAGAATGCACCCACCCCACTCCACCCGAAACCATGATAGATCATCTTGGGCGCAGCATCAAAATCTTGGGCACAAGCATCCATATGATCTACATAAGGAGGTGATCAACAAAGCATCCGTAGAGCAGTCGCAGTCGAGTGACGTGAAATTGCCCCACCCCTCCTCATGATGTCGCAGTTGCTGTGAGGCCATTGTGCCATGAAGACCAGCTGGCATCCAGCAAGGGCGTGTGGCGTTGCGATGACTACAGCGGATCGATCCTTGGAAAATTGCGTCGGTTTTGGGGATGCTTTTTGGAATGAGTTTCAATAATTGGATTGGTTCAAGAGAACATTTAAAGGAAACTGCGGTGTGTAGTTTCAAACATTGGGATTCCTATGAATTTCCACTGAACCATCCCAGTTTTCCTCATGATTATTGTTTGATTTGTGAAGTCACCATCCAATGTTGATTTCTTGAAACAAACATAAACAAACAAAATATCACCAACCATTCCTGGAATTCCTTCGATCCCTTCCAGGATCAGGAATCTGGCGGAAATATTTCATTTTGCGTATACAACCAGAAATTGTGTGTGTGAAATGATTGAAAAGCAGCAAAAGACGTTTGCGGGATTTAGTCACCAGTAAACGGGAAATATATATAGCTGATATCACTACAGGTCGAATTGAGTGACCCACATTTTGGGATGCTTAAATATCCAAAAACCAACAATGTTGGGCGGATTCAAGGAGATTCCTGGTACGCAAATGACTTGAGCCACAGAAATGACGGGGATCAGCTGAAATTCGCAGGCTGCATTCGCGTCACTTTTTGCTGCAAAACTGTCAGCCACCATTCAAACAGGGGTAAATCACCATAAATCATTGATTAAGTGGTCCGTCTTCCATAGCAAACTGTTGAACAACCAGAGGGTATATATGTTCAGTTTCAAGGAGGTTTGGGGACGTCATAGCAGGCTGTCATAGAATGCCGTGGTAGTTTGAACGCTTTGCAACGAACGACTGGCAGGTTTCACAGAGGTTTGGCGTCAGAGGTTGAAAACGACATATTCGACAGAAAACGACATAATGAACACATAAATGAAATCTATGGGTCGAACATAGTAGAGGGAACCATCCCAAGACAGCCTTATCTCAGATTCGCTGGGGGTCGGCCGGATTCAGGAAGATGGGAAGCCTTACTTCAGATTAGTGAATCATAGTAAATCCATTATAACAACTTATCCAGATTCCAGATATATCATCAATTATATCATTGTAGTTACAGCATCAAGTGTACGAAAGCACGTTCCAACACCGGAAAAATCTCGGTTCATCGAAAAGAGGTTTGAAGCATATTTTGAACGTTTCCATGGAAACCCCTGTTCCATTCTTTTCCCGCATTTTTTCCCAAGCATCTTTGTCCCACAGTATGTTGCCCTAGATCATAGTTTCCCACACATCACATCTCCTATGCAATGGTGGGCCCACTAGATAGCTAAGTTGGTTTATAAATTGCTTAACTATGATATATCGGAAATATAGCTACATTCAATAGAGTTTATAAGCCACCTTACAACTGAGAAACCCCCCACCTTGCAGGGCTTTCCCCAACATTGCAAACAAATTGACATCAGACATCAGACGCAGACATCTTGAGGACAGGAGATGAGGCCAATTGCGTTGAGAAATACCA
The DNA here is from genome assembly GCA_003297045.1 of Symbiodinium sp. clade C Y103. Classification (NCBI taxonomy): domain Eukaryota; class Dinophyceae; order Suessiales; family Symbiodiniaceae; genus Cladocopium; species Cladocopium sp. clade C. The sequence continues at coordinate 200,749 of BGPT01000075.1, forward strand.
GCAGATCCAAGCAGAGGGCAAGGTCATGCACTTCAAATGCGTCGCAAGCGATGCTGGTGGAGGACCAACCCAAACTGGCGGGTGTGGGTAAAACAATAATAAACCACCCATTTGGGAATGGTTTATACCACCCATTTATGGTGATTTGGGGGATGGTTTATTATTGTTTTACCCACATTAAAATTGTTGAATCTCTGCTAGATATACCCCTACTGTCTTTTGGGATTATGGGCACAAACAAATGTAAGCATGAAAATAGTGTTTCGTCCTGAGTCCAACCGGGCCATCTGCTGGTTGCGAGCCATCCTGCACCAGTTTGATAAGTGGGGTATTCATTCCATTCTTTATAGGGTTAAAAAAACCATCCTTTTGGTGGTGCAGGATTTCGCAACCATCCACAGTATCACTACTAGAGTTTTTGAGGAAACATCCCTAAATCCCAGTAGATACTCGCTAGTTTAGGCTTCACTGAAGGGTACTAAGATGAGGACAGTTGACTCATCCCCTGACGATTCGCCAGGAAAGTTCAATTGCCTTGCGGGTGACAAGTGCCAACCCATTTTCCCTCGCGGAACCACTGTCTGAAGTGACGACTCGAAGACTCCATCACCCCTGGCCCTGCGAGGGCAAAAAAGTCCGCAGCATCACCGAGGTGTGGCTTACTATGGTAGCTGTCTGAAAACATGCCGATTCCCCAAAGTGGTTGACCAGTTTTTACTGTCTGTAGTCGATAGTTTTTTTTTTTGATTGCTTGGAAGAATCTCTGAGATAGCCAAACAATTGGCTTGTTGATCTTGTTGGTTCAGGTCATGCACATAAGATATTATATATATATAATAGATCAATGGATTGGTTTAAGGGAAAATTTACAGGAAACCCCTATATTTCATGGGAAAATCCCATTGGTTTCCGGTTAAAGTTTTCCCTTGAAGCAATCCAATGAATAGATGATCCTTGGGCGCAGAGTTGAACTGAACTCCATGTTCGAGATGTTCGATGCCTGCTTGGCCATTTTGCATGTTTTGCTTCAGACTATTGCTTGACATGAAGCATCCGCAAATCAAGTGGATTGAGCAGATTTGGAACATAGCCATTCAAACTACTATCAGACTAATTACAAAGTCCACCTTTTCAGAAGTTTAGTCTGACTAAGTGACTTGAAACCTCACTCGTTTTCACAGTTCGTTCGGTTCCGGTGGTTGTTCGCATGGCATGGCGGAGCCGGAGAAGACGGATCAATTTCCTCCACATCATCTCATAGGCGAGGCACCAGTTACATGTGATAATGTCAATGGATTGGTTGATGGGAACATTTACAGGAAACCATGGTTTTTACCATCAAATAAAGAGGTTTCCTGTAAATTTTCCCTGAAACCAATCCAATGATAATGGGATATCATGGGATAATGGGATTGTAATGGGATGAGAATCCATTGAACATAATTTAGGGTTTCTTGCCCTAATTTGACAAGATACGGCCATGTCATGACTTTCCATATGGGAAAGGGCTTTATTCTGCATGAGATTTCAGGGCTGCCAGACTTTGAGAGAAATGGGCCGTGGATCTCCTTGGCCTAGCTTTCAGCCGCCTGAGCTGTGGCAACGAATCTTGTGGTAAACGGAACAAGCCTACCGTATGGATCCATTGCAAGATGATCTTGCCAACCATTTGTGGTAAGATTGGTGGATATTGCTGGGTGGTTTATTCTATTGGCTTTGGCCCATTGTGGCATGGTGGGTTAACTCTTGGGGCAAAATCTCTTCCTTTCCCAGCTGGGGAGACTCGCTCGTGGCCTGCAGAACAATTTGTGAAGCCTGTGCGTGGGCAAGCGGATTCAAAGTCGCCAGCGAGGAAGACGGAAAGCAGGAGGGGAAGACTTCGCTTCCAGCAGCTTGCAACACACGGAACAACAGTCAGCGAACATACTGTGGATGGAAGAAATCCTGCACCACCTTGGATGGTTGAAACCCTATATCGATAATGGGTTAAACTACCTATCAAACTGGTGCAGGATGTCTTCCATCCCCAGTATCATATCATTGGCAAAGTAGTGGTGCCCATGTGGCTAGGTCCGGTCAGGTGACATGATGTGACAGAAAACCTAGCCGCTGGTGGCAGGGGAAGAAGGCGAATAACAAAAAACGATGCTCCCAGACAGAAGAGGCCTGGAGAACATGACTGCTTCTGTCGTAGCCACCGGGACAGCTCATGTCATTGATTTTTTTGGGAATTCAGATTTGATTTCATATATATATATATATATCTATATATACATAATCAATATATACCATCCAACTTTGGGTTATAGTTATTTAATTCATGAGGATATGCACATGATTCAATCCCATTTACTTTGATTTTGGGGATCCACATCTTGAAAAATGGGATATGTTCGTTACCCTCTGGTAAACAGCCACACAACTATGGAAAATCCCCATGTTTGATGGGAAAATCCACTATAAATGGCCATTTTCAATAGCTACGTTGGTCATTACCAGAGGGTAGAACCCTATGAGTTCCCCGGATCCCCAGTGGTCAGGAGCAGTGTCAGCATGATGAGCAGCCTCACCATCGAGGCAGACCCTTTCGGGACCCGGTTGGTATGTGGCAAATGCTCACGGTAGAACCCAGTTATAAATGGAATGATAACTATATAAGTAGATAATATTTTATAGATATGGTGGTTTCCTAAAAAGGGGGGTAATTACCCATTTTGGGGTACCCCCATTGATGGAAACCCCCATATGTGTTAACTTAAGATTATATGAGCATAGCAAATAACGGTCATCAGAACTACTTTTTCTGACTCTTTTCTGCACGTCCTTCAGAATAAAGTCCCCTCCGTTAATCTGAAAAGGCAACGGACAATTCACCATTCATAGATGATTTGTCCAATTCAAACTTCCATTTAGTGCGGGGATTTCAAAGCCAGCCATGTTTGCTGACACCGTAATACTTGTTTTTTCTCCATTATCATGTTCCATTATTTTCCATTCAGTGATGATTAATATCCCATTCATATTCCCTATGTATATATACAATTGAATATTATATTCTATATATATGTATATTGTAGAAAAGTGCCATTTCTCACCATCAAATCATTTTCTCCGGTCGTTGTCGTTTCTGTGCATGACCCTTTCGTCGTGGGGTTTCCGCCCTGAGGCGCTACAGTTTCTTCTGCAACAACCAAGGCATGGCCCCGCCGCCATGTGAACATCGGGAGGTTCCCCGTTCCCTTTTTTTTTGGGCCAGTGATTCATATTGAATCATAGGTTTAACATGGTTTGACTGTAGGTTAAGAATAGTGAATTATAGCTTCATTAGTGATATGTAATATTATGTGATCATTAGTGATAATCATCTAGTGAATTATTGTGCTTTTGTTGTGAACTGTAGGTTGAAGATGTTTAAGATTCAAACCACATGTTTTTGGAATGGGGTATATCTTGGGCAAATCCGGTTTCAATCCATGTACTGCATGGTGTCATCAACACCAAATATGATGATCTCCGGAGTCTCAATCATCATCGCTAGATAGGGAGGAATCTCCCATTCCGAGAGGACAACAAGAGGACTCTTCTCCCAAACTATACAAGGTGGTGTCCCAGAGTTAGCTCAGTTGCCTTACAACTCATGGTAGATACATCTATAGATTCTATAGTTGATGGGGTTCCAAAACCATCCAAAACCAACAAACATGACTTGGGGGCACCGCATTGTAGCATTGGTTGTTACAGGGCACTGGTCTGATGACGGAGAAAAATCATTGTTCCATGCACCGCATTTCTTTTCCTCGCAGGAATCGTTTACTCATTGAAGAGTCCCATGAACTGCAGGCGGGCAGCTCAGAAATGTCATGAGCAGGGGCTGCTAACTCTTGTTGGTTGATAAGTGGGCTATTGTGCGGGTATACTATCCTTATGTTTGGGATTATCACACTCCCTTAGCTGCTAGCTGGGATTTCCGTTCTTACCCAGCCAGTTTTTGAAGGGACGGCGTTGTACTTAGCACATGAATTCCAGCAACTTCCTTGCCGGGTCGCAGATGATCGCCAGCAGGCATGGCTACTGAACAACAACGGCATTTCAAAGATGAATGCTATTACCATCATCTTTGGCATTTTTTCTTGATGCCTTTTTTCAGCTTGATAACAGAATGCCTCAGGAGTTTCTTATACATTGACTTTTTTCCCAGGTGACCTGAAATGATGTTATTCTCCAGAAAGTGTTTGCTATCGTTCTGGACAACTCTACACTACATGCACTAAATGATAAATGCTATCATAAGAGTGGCGATTCAGTCACGCTCCTTGCAAGTTTTAATATCCAGCATATTCCAAAGTATCCATTCCAGATATGACATTTGCAGCTGATGTTAGCTGCTTGAACAAAGCTCTATGCAGCTGGGATTTGCAAAATATTGCAAGTTGGAGGTTTCCTGAAATGAGGGTCCCCCCAAATCATCCATTTTAATGATTTAGTAGGAGTTTCCAATTAAAAACCATCCATTTTGGGGATCCCCCATTTATGGAAACCCCCGTTTGGAAGAGAATCAGGTAAGTTCCCAATGACATTTATGACATCCTATCAAATATAGAATGCAGTTGGACATATTCAAACATCGTCCATGCCCCAAAATGGGGATTGATAGAGTAGTTCCCACCAAAAGTCTTAAAAAAACAAAACAATATCTCGGCTTTTCTTGTCCCTGTTACGGCACCAGATGATAGTTCAGCGTGTAAAGATCCTGAAAAGAACACATTTGAAGTTCCTGCGTGTTTTTTTTTGTTTGGAAGCAGTGGACATCCAGGCTGGCACACAGATGGGGAAGTACATGGAGCAGAAGGGGCGAAAATCTCAGCAACAGCTTCAAATGAGCAGCCTTCAAAGACTATTGCTAAGGAGATTTCCATTGATGTGGGGAACCCAATAATCAACCTACCATTTGGGGATGGTTTATATCACCCATAAACATGGTGATTTTGGGATGGTTTGTTATTGGGTTTACCACATTGCTTGTGATGTTTGTGTTTTCAATACGTTCACCGAAGCATCAAAGCTTGGCAGAGGCAAGAGACCAACGTCTTTCAAAGAGACGCAAGTAGGCCTGGGTTTGACACTTGTCAGAAAAGTCCACAATCCCGACCCATCCCCCTAAAATTCAACGCCCCCATGGCTAGCGGTCCCAAATATGTGGTTTCATCCCCCACATCCACCATGGTTTATGGGGGGTGTTCAATACGAGGGGGAAGGCATTATCATCATTGTATATACTTATATTCCATGATTGATGGTGAATATCATATCCCATTAGGGATATACCTGATATGATGGAATATGAACTGCAGTTGGTGGTGATACATAGATACCCGATAGATTCCCATTGATACCCATTCATATTTCCTTTTTCGGGGGAAGGAATTGGACTCGGCTGCGATCGCTGCCGATCTGTCAGGCCGGCTGCCGGCTTTCTGCGACCATTTAGCTTTGCTCGCCGTGTCGCCCAGGAGGCACGATTGGTGGAAAACACGTGAGTGCGTATTACAAGGTGGTGCCCCTTAGATAGCTAAGTTGTGCTAAGTTGGTGCCAAAAACAATAACTTGGCTTTATGGTAGATGTATCGAACTACTTAATGGGGTTTATAAACCAAATTATAACTGGAAAAACCACCATCTTGTATAGAAATATGCAGATATACCGGTGGGTTGATGTAGGATATGAGTTATATTAGCTGGTTTATTCGGTTTGGAGATTATGAAGTATAACCATAACTCACCCACAATTGGCTTTGGCTCGCGATGTTTGAGATGTGGGCCGATATGATGCAGTTCGTTGTGGCACTCAACGTAAACCCATCCTACCTGAGATGATCCCCATAGACGAAGATAGGATCGGTTGATTCCGGCGAAACAAGTTAGGGCATGATACGACACTCAGTGCCAGGCGAACAGGTGTATGATGGTGTATGATGGGTTTCGACCCTTTAAACTGCAGAAAGCGTCGTACATATAGAATGTATATTTCTATCTATTTGATGAAAAAAAGACATTGTAATTTCTGAGCTGCTGATTCATACATGTTTGCTGTTTTTGCCAATGTTCAGTCTGCTCGTGTTTTCCTAATATTAAACATCATAAAACATCACAAAACATCATTGAACAAATTGATCTCATGAATATCTATTTCTGACTGATTTTCGATATATAAGGCAACTATTTACATTCGGTTCCCTTTCCTTTCAGATCCGCAGGTCTTTATGGCTTGGGCTGAACATATCGCTCAGATGAAGGACGAGGACTCTCCAATATCTGCGACGAATCGCAGCACTTGAGAGTCATGGTTTGTTTCATTGGGTTCGTTCACGGGAAAAATTACAGGAAACTATGGGCTTTATCATCAAATATAGGGGTGTCCTATAAATTTTCCCTTAACCCAACCCATTGATTGTTGATTGCAGCAAGATTTGTCCTTTTTGCCGTTGGTTGAAGTCCTTGTTTTGTCTGATTTGGTTGCTGTGTTGTCTTTTGTTGCTAGTGTCGTCGTGAAAAATGTCCATCCCGCCCGCAGGGGATTCCGCGAAGAAGGAAACGGTCCTCCTCTGTGCCACTTGGCAGCCTGAAAAGTTCAGAAACTTCATAGGTCATTTTGGTCATTTATTGATGTCCCTCGTTGGAAAAGCAACCAAAGAACTTTCAAGCTGTAGATTCCAATTGCAGAAGGGCACCATCACTTTTCAGGGATCGCCCCGGGATCCGATTTTGTGGTGAGGCTGTTGGTACGTGATATGGATATGTCTGTTGCCAGCTGGAAACTCAGTCAAGACGGCAGGTCCCTGGAGCAGCTTGGAGCATCGGAATACGTTGGTTTGTCTGAAATAGGGTGCTCCCACTTCCAAGACTCTTCCAAAGGATTATGATGATAAAGACACTCAGGACTGACATAATTTGGGCGTATATAAATCTCCCATTCTTAGACAACCCCATAATGGTATTTTGTAATATACATACTATATAATATATACATACATGAATAAATATGAATAATAATATATAATAATATCATGTTGAACTATTGTTGCCTGTATGTCCCACTATTATCTCCTATCTAATCCTTCTGATTAGTTGTAGTTTAACACCCAAATTATTTCGAATCCTACCTTTTGGGGACAAGACTCGCACCAGCCAAGTTGTCAGCTGGTGATGTCTCGCCGAACCCTGAGACGCGCGACTTTCCGACTCGTCCTCATCAGAAGATGAAGATTTCGGGGAGTCCATCTTCGACCCGTTAGCATGAAGCTCAGCGGGAGTCGACGAAACTGTATCAGGGGTCTGACATGGTTTAAGCAAGAATGATACTGAGGTGCAGTTGTTGGGTATATGTTGATATCCAATTGCAAGAAGGTTACACTGCGGGTGGTAGAGTCAAGCAATTAGAGAATAAGCTGAGAGGCGTTTTTGGTATCTCGTGGTCTTGGTATTAGAACATGATTGGCAGATTCTCCTAAGCACGACAAGTGGAATTTGGGAAGTACTGTATCTAACAGTCTTCCTGGGTTTGCTGGCAGTGAAGTTAGAGGAGCAGTCCTGTACGTCAGAAACTGCTAGTAGGAACTGTTTTTTGCTTGTTGATGCATGTTGTTTTATTTGCAATGAACTGTTTGTATGAAGAGTTGAATACTTATTGGTCTTTGTCACCTTAGTCTGTAGCCTAAATCGAGGTATACAGTAAAATGTTCATCAGTCCACATTAATTGGAGGTTGATTGGAGTGTTTGGTGGCTTCACTCGGGTAACGCAAAAGTAATAGAATTAGATTCAATGCAATTCTCATGTCCTAAAACTCTGGGAAGGCCGCGGCCTTTTTTGTTTTCCAAGTGAACAGACCTTCTGGCATGAGTGTTTTTTTGATGTGTGGGTTTGACTGAAAACAGCCCTTGGCCAAAATCTGTTGGCTTTTCATGGTATTCCCTATTATATAACTTGCTTGTTTAGAGGTATACCCCATTCTTAGACACACTCTGATCATATTGTTGTTGTTTTGGGTACATTCATATGTACTGTACATATATATATATACATACATATGTATATGCATATAAATCCCATTACATCCCATAAAATTATTGGTTTTTGAACCAAGACCTCCCAATTTCTGATGGTTCAAACACACCAAACAAGTGTCCATCCAAAACTCATGTTGTAGCTGTTATTTTTCCCTATTATACCCCATTCTCATATTATGCATTACCAATTTTTCATGTTTTTTTCACACCCTTTCCGCTCAAAAGTCATCCATCCAAACATCAGAGCTTTTGACATGGCTGCTCTAACGGAAATGATAGCCACAAGGATTGGAACGTGAAGACCCACCATATTTTACCTTCTTATCTACCCAATTTTCCCCCGCTTCTGCATGGGGTGGCACGGTGTGGCATGTTTTGACGCCGTAGGTTTTGGATCCCGAAGACTTGCATAGCGTTGGGCGCCCATTGGGCATTGAAGCAATATGTGATAGCAGGGATCTATGTATGTATGATATATATATATACCATCTATGTATATGTATATATATATATATTTTTTAATATGATATAGGCCTTAAGGGTTTGGACACTTGATGGATAGTTAAATAGATTTCAACAGAATTATATGATATAGGATTTTCAAGAGGCTGTGAATAGGCATTTTATGGGAATTGAACCAATGAACATTGGATATTTCATGGGGATGTAATCCTTAACTATTATTGGGAATTTATTCAAGTTTCTGGAATATCAAACAGGATTAGCATAAAACTAAGCATTTTATAGTGATGCTATGGGGATATGATGGGGATATAGTGGGGATCGAATGGTTGAATCTGAATTTGCTGAAGGTGATCTTTTTTTCCCCCAGTTCATGGGAAACCCATCATATACAATTTGGGGAAGCTTTTGGGGATATGATATATTTTTTGGGGGACCCTTGAGCCAATCCAAGTTTGCAAATAGAAAACGCAAGTGGGTTTGTCGGTTTGTCCAAACATGGAGGATGCCGGAGAAAATGATCGTAAGTGGATTTGGGGTCACCCTATATGTGGAGAAATCCAATTGGGCGATAATCACAAGCTGAAGCATTGGAGTTGAGCCATCCCAATGATCAGGAGCGGAATGAGGAGGATTGAGTACAGTTTTTCCTCGACCTGGAATTGCTGAGTCGATGAACAAAATAAAGCATTGGACAATCCGGTCAATGCACCAGAACCTGGGAATGTGCTGAGTCTGCGGGGAGCATGTGTTTTTCTTCATGTTTTTTCTATTTTTCCAGTTCCATCAAGAAAATTCATGGCAGACTAGCAGGCAATTTACTTCATTGTCTGAATAAAAAAATCCAAGAACCTAGACCCTCCAAACACCCCAATAAAATGGCCATAATGGTAAACGTTCTAAACATGTGGGGCAAAACACCACTTACATGGGTACAAACGGTGGGTCTAGGAAGATGACATTGTTTGTAAAGTTGTTCCGTTTGGATCATCACAATCATTATTATGATCATGAATTCTAAACAATCCCAAATATTCAGTGCCCTATTAAAGTCCCATTATTTCATGATTGATATCCCATCAATATACCATTAATGTACCATGTTCAATAAAGTTGTCATGCGATGTTCCGCTTCCCAGGTTTTCCGCGTTGGCAGCCTCATGGCCAGTGCCAACAAGGCGGCCCAGCAGCCACCAGCAAGGGGTCCATGGATCCGATACATGACAGTGACATAATATTGATGTGTGTGTGTGTATTCATTTGTATATATAGCCTCGTCCCAGGTCTTGGAACTGCGCAAACTCGAATTAACTTGGTTTAAATGGTTAATTCCGGATTTTTCTCAGCATCCTACATCATCATCATCATCATCATCATCATCATCATCATCATCATCATCATCATCATCATCATCATCATATTTACATATATACATATATATATATATAATGTCTGTATATGCATATATAAGTGAAAATTCGAGAATGTGAATCGGATTTGAAAAAACCTAGTGACACATACAACAGCCGAAGTATTGTTATGATGATGACAGCTATTAAGGGTATTTTCCATGTCACAATTTGCCATTTTCACGGGCCTCAAACGACCTGCTTGCCCTGGTGTTTTGAAACTCCCATGCAACTGTACCATGTGTATCTTTTGGAAGCGGTTTGTTGGACTGTTCTTTGGAGGTGCAGTTCCACTAATAAGTGGGTTTGATGCAACATGATGTAACCATAGTTGTACTTCCAGGGGTGATATCCCTTCTTATGGAGGGTAGAATCCTATACTGTAATGGTTGTACCATTGTACCCATGAATAGCCACTCCTGCACCCCCAAATTGTCAACCTTCGTCAACTTGCCCAATGACAGGCAAAGCAAGAGGGGCAGGCGACGGGTTTGGAGGATATTGGAAGTTTGGGCGGGGTATTGTTCGCGAGCTGAAAATCTGGTTGAGATGAGCTTGCAAAGGCGAAAACGAAGTTTATGTTGTAATGTTGGTAAAGCAATAATAAATCACCCATACTTTGGGGATGGTTTGCTATATTGCTTTTCCAACATTATATGCGCTACCTTTCCAACTCTCAACTGCAATGGTCGTCAGTCAGAAGTCTTTTTCGTATTTTTAAAGCTTGACCAGGCAAGCCTAGGAGACAATCCACAGCACAGCCGGCCTTGCCAGATATCCAAACGTCGGACAGCAAAGGGGAAGCCAAGTAGTGTGATTTGGGGATTTCCTAAGTCATGGGGGATCCCCAATAGCTGGAAGGTTTATAATGGAAAATCCATCTATAATGGATGATTTGGGGGTACCACTATTTTAGGAAACCTCCACTTGATGATGAGATCTATTTGGACGTCGGACATTTTTTTCATGTGTGTATACATGCACTAGACAAGATCGATGAGCTTTCGTTTGAGAACAGGGTGCCATTATGGCAATTGGGGCTGCATGATATCCCCTTGTTATCTCCCCATTATCTCCCCATTGCATCTCTTTTGCTTGCAATATATCCCATTATATAGCTCACAATGTAGATATATCAATATCCCGATGATATCCCGTGACATCCCATTCATGCGTGTATATCCCAATATGTTTCTAGATGTCCCATGTAAGAAGTGACACCCATTCTATATATCCCGATATCCCAATGATCAACAATATATGTGTCACTAGTTAGATGTATCAAAATGCAATTCAGGAACTGTGTATTGGATTCGCTTAGATGTATCCAAAATTCTTTGGAATTCTGTAGATCTCAGATGTGACTGGACCTTTTTTTCACTTCCCAGCATTGGATAGAAAACGTCCAGCAGCACCCCATGGTGCGCACGCAGATTTCCCCTCGAAGCGGCCGGCGGACAGAGGTGCAACTTCACCATAGACATAGACTATTTTTTGTTGGCAGGGCTAGGGGGAAATTATCCAGAGAATGGATAAAATAAATGGATTGTTGCTATAACTTAATATCTATTATTATTGTTGCTACTATTATTTTCTATTATGATGTATTGCTAGTATAACGATTATTTCATAGATTATGGAATTATGATTATCATGTTTGATTGTTATCCCCTAGAGAATGTGTTTTTTTTTTTTTTTTTTAATGGTAATATCATCGCATAAAAAAGTATTACAACAATTGTTAACATAGTAATAATGATTAATATCCGATCATGGCCTTAGTTTAGGTTTGTGAATGTTTTCGATTTGTCATCATTCATCCAGTTCTTATGTAAGTCTCGTACTTGATTTATCCATACCCCAATAAATTTATCATATACTATTGTAGTGTGATTTTTTTTGCCAGAACGTATGCTATCCAGAATTGGCCCCTTCTACAGATATCAATATATATACTGTGGTGTCCCAGTTCGGAATCTCTAAGTTGGTGCAATTAACTCCAATCAGTTCGGTTTATAGTTGATATATCATATATACTTCAAAGGGGTAAATAAACCACCCAACACGACCGCAGAGTGGTGCCCCAGAATTTGCTAAGTTGGTGCAAATAACTCCAAATTTCACTAGGGTTTGAGATGGATATATGGGGGTTTCCTAAAATGGGGGTACCCAAAAATGGATGGTTTATAATGGAAAATCCTATTCAAATGGATGATTCGGGGGTACCCCTATTTTAGGAAACCTCCATATCGAACTACTATGCTGTGTATATCCACGTGCACATCACTGGGCGCCACCTTGTAAAATCCTCGTGAACAGCACTTCAAGGCGGCCCCAACTGAGAGGAACAGCTTTGAGGAGCCGCAGATTCGATGGTTGGATACTCCAAGAAATGTGTGCCCATTCCAACAGAGAAAATGACCCACGCTGGCAATTTCCAGTATATTCCAATCTATTTCAATAGGAAAAATGATGATGAACAACGGGATTTGCGGGGTGATACCCTGCTGCCAGACGAACCCATGATGCTGATGTTGCTTCAAGAACGATCAAGAAAGTGGGATGATTGAGAGGGGATTGCAACCATCACCTGGCCACTAGTACCTGCTCGTTTGGACATTGGAGGTGATTTGTTTCAGATCTATGTGGAAAAGAATGATGTTTGCCTGTTCAAATCAGTTCAAATCATGTTCAATGGCATGTGAAATCGTGCATTGTTGTGACAAATCTACTCCAGTTTGCATTGCTTCCAGTAGAGAAGTTAACCGCTCAAAGTTAAGAAGATCCGGGTTGGTCCAAAAATGGGGGATATCCGGGAATATCCCAATATATATGGTCATGAAGATAATTGAAAGTTCCCTTTTAGGTCCAGTCTATGTCCATTCGACTCTAATATCATGGAATCACATGGAATAATGCGGCAAACCCAATGATGACACCCAGTTAGGGATGATGCATACCACCTATTTCTCTCCAAATTTGGGATTGAGCATGGTTTTGGCTTTATCACATTGTCCCATTTCACAGATTCAACTCCAATTTATGGCCATTCAAGTTCAAAATCATGATGAGGACAGACGTATACGATATATATTGAGATTATATTAACCTTAAATGAACATCATCAAGTCCAGTTGTTCCATTAATTATTTATTATCATTGATATCCCTGTCTAACTTTATAAACATGACATTTCCATAGTTATATATCATTTTATATCCCAAATTTCTGAACCATTGAAGTTTGTTTTCAGAAACTCGGAAACTCCACAGGAGACGATGCCTGAGTTGCTGGAAACTCCACAGGACGAGACCTGCCACATACGAAGAAATCGGATGCTGCAGGAAATTTGAATTAGATTATGATCTATGGATATCTATGGATATTATTATTGTTATAATGTATATATGAATATACTTTATATATATATATTGATATATATATATATTGATATATATATATATACAGATATGTATAATATATTTGAATAGTTATAGTTAGAAGTACAGATAAGATAAGAATGGTGCATTTATTGTGATGTTTGGGTTCATTGCCATTTTTTTGAGCTTGTATCCAGATCCATGATGTGGGGATGGATCAGAGGTTGGCAAAATCCTCATGGCACAGGAGCAACCAGAGGAAAGGAAAGCCGTACGAAGGCATGGATTTCAAAAGATGGCTCATTGGATTGGTTAAATGGGAAAATCTGAACTGGAAACTATGGTTTACTATGGTTTACTATGGTTCATATATATCTATAACTATGATAATCATTGGATTGGTTAATGGGAAAATTTACAGGAACCCCCTATATTCTATGGGAAAATCCATGGTTTCCGGTTAAGATTTTCCCTTAAACCACTCCAAAGAATGGCAGACTTGTGATGCTGACAATCCAAGATGTGGAGACCAATCATCTTTTGCAGTTTGCACTGCTCCCATTGCTTGTACTGAAATTGTGCATCCACAACTGCTATATTCAAGGTAATACACTATCACTATGTGTTTCTCACAATTAGTGGAGCTTGTGATTGGTTTAAAAAAAACAACACCTGATGAGCTGACGGAGACTCCTGCTGCTGAAGGCGACCTCAAAAGTCAATTTCCAAGGATTTGTCAAAAGGGTTCGGATTCTCAGTGTGACGATGGCTTGGAGTGACGTTGTTCTTTTTAATGTGTTGTTTGTTCCGCATTGCGTCCACCATATGCAGTGCACAATTTCAGGATGCGGCTTTGGCTTTGTCTCAAAAAAGGGAAACACTTGAAGTGTGACTTGAGAGAACTTGGGATCACCACTGTCAGGGGTGTTCTCACCAAAAAGGGCATTGCCATCGACCAACTGGGCAGGAAATCATCCTTTTGTTGAAAGGTGAAAACTGCGAGGAAGGTGCACAATTTTGTCATACACCAATTTGATGAGACTTAACGGCAAAAACTCGAAAATGCTTGTGCTCAAGTCACCCAAATAATATGTTTTGCCCAAGTGGAATGTAGGAATATTGCTGTTCGGAGGATAACATTCCAAGTCATCCGAGAGACTCTAGGCGAACATTCATGGTTTTGTACAGCCCGCTTAGTGTGCTGCTCGTAAGATGTTCTCAGTCGTACCATGGGATGTGAGCAAGGTAAGCAGTATGTGCACACGGCAAAACATTCCAACCAAGCAAATCAGCATACCTCAGCTGTCATCAAAATTACACCCATATGAACGGCCATGGTGGTACAAACCACCAGGATCGCGTGACCTGCAGCTAAAGTCCCCTGCTACAAGGCTTTTCGCTGGTCGACTGCAATGGTTTCCACCAGGAATGGCTTCACTTTCTGCAGATTGGCACGCAGGAAACACATGTCCTGCAGGGCCACGAAGCCACTTCGACCCAGATGTTGGGGACAGAGACGTGACAACGCCACAAGGACCAGTAACTTGTGTGAGTACTTCGAGAAACACTACCGCGAAGGAGGAGATTTTTGCCATTCGGACTATATGATTTTTGGTGATGCTGAAGATTGGACGTGGATTCATAAACCGACTGAGATCCAGGTGTGGCGTGATGCCATTGACCTAACTTCAGGTAAGGGTGGGCAAGTTTTTTTCCATTACACCAGTGAACTTGCCTTCCGAAACATCACCCATCCCAGCAAGGAGGCAACTGAGATTTGGGCATCTTTGAGAACTGATGGACCCAATGCCAACGCCTGGTGGGGCAAGGGGATCTATACCGTCCCATTGCCTCCTGACCAATGGCAAAATCGCGAGCAGCTGCTGGACAACAATTTTCGCAACATGATGCAGAGAGACCAAGACAGTGAAGATCCAAAGAAAGGTCCCGCCTTCGTGGCCCGAGAATATCCCAAGCGGGCAGCCGTTTGTGTTCCAATTCTCATCGATCCGGTCAACGCCTATGATGTGTCAATTAGAGCCACTCCAGAAATGGAGGCAGCAGGGAAGGGACTGGGCAGGAATCTTGCGAACGAACTCTTGAACGAACCGGGCAAGCCTCCTCGCTGTTGCGTGGTGCTCCGAGTGTCTGGTGAAGATGGTGTCCATCATGCCCGTGGACAACTGTTGGATACCTTGCGGCAACGTGTGCGCCTCACACCTGCAGATCTGGATGCCAAACGGAGGCTTGCCATAGCATTACGCAGGCGCGGCTTCAATCAGGAGGCGCTGTTTTTGGTCCAAAACATGGTTTCATTTTGCCAGTCCACACATGGCTGTGAGAGTGTTGAAACTTTAACATGTCGCAGCACGCTGGCAAACATTCTGAAAGATATGGGCCACTATTGCGAAGCTGAGAAGTTGCACCGCCAAATCCTTCATGCCAAGTTGGGCACTCTTGGTCCTGAGGACCCAGAGACGATCTCGTCAATGGGCAATCTAGCCGCCACCCTTAACTTGGACAATCGAGAAGCTGAAGGTGTGGAGTTGTATCGCCAGGTTTTATCCTTGAGAGAAAAGCGGCTGGGTCCCAGTCATCGTGATACTTTGAACTCGGTCACCTACTTGGCTGCTGCCTTGCGATACATCGGCAATCTCAGAGAAGCACTAGAATTGCACCGCAGGGCTTTAGATGGCAAGGAAAAGATGTTTGGTCCCCAGCATCCTGTGACTTTGCAGTCTGTGAGCCATTTGGCCGTTGCACTGCAGGCGAGGGGTGATTTGAGTGAAGCTCTGGTACTGCAAAGGCGTGCTCTAGAAACCAGAGAAAGACTTCTGGGTCCTCAACACCCAAGTACCCGCAAGTCCCTTCACCGATTTGAGTCAGTACTGTTTGAAATGATCAACAAGGAGGAGCCCCCGGGTGAAATTGTAGAGATGTGCCGCAAATTAGTGGCAGCCAGAGCAAAGATGCTGGGCCCTCAAGATCCAGATACGCTGCACGCCATGGGGGCTTTGGGAATCAGTTTGACAGTGTCTCGCAACTACAGTGAAGCGGTCGGGTGGCATCGTCGGGTCTTGGAATTCAGAGAGAAGACCCTAGAAGTTGATAATCCTTCTGCGCTGCGCACGGCTACCGTTTTGGCCTTTACCTTGGCACAGCAAGGAATGGCTGATCTCAGCAGGGCTTCAGAGGCTTGTGAAAAGCGAGAGGCGTTGCAAGCCTCTTAGATGACATGCATGACACGACAGCTTCAGCTGGCAATGTTCCAAGACGAGGCTCGCGCTGTGATCGATGCCCGAAGCAGATTTATAAAGAGTGTCATGCAGAAACACATCAACATGCCCCAAATCCACATCATTAAAACAGAGAAGATGATAAATCAATAACTATAAATCATACGTACGCATCCTTTATTTTGTCTTGGTGAAATCCCACAAATCCATAGAAATCCATAGAAATCCATAGAAATCCTGCATGTTTCTTCGTGATTCCGCATGGGTTTTCCCATGGCTTTGAATCCAAAAACGCTCAGGCCTCGCTGGGGAGAAGATTGCCGCTGGGAACGTGGCGCAGTGGTAGTGCGACAGCTTCCACAACCTCCTTAGATATGTGTATATTATATATACATATACTCGTATATATAATTATATATATAAATATACACAGTATTATGATGTATTATGATATAAAATGGGGATATCAGGATTAATGGAGATCAATGAATGCCGATTTTTTCCTGCTATGTTTTGCCCTCCAAGTGCCCACAGAAATTGGTAAAAATCCCAAGAAATGATAGGTATATTATATACCTAATTTTCTTGGTACTCGGAGGGTCTAGGTATATAGGGGGCATTTTGGGATTCCTGGAGGGATCCAATAAGGTGGTTCTCCAGCTCAGTTGGTCCAGCACATGTTTTACTGGGTTTATGCTGCTAGACATATCGAACGACTTCATGGGCTGAAAGTAACCAAGCAGAAACATATGTGTTTTACATATCTGTGGGGCACCGCATTGTGACATATTGTGACATCTTGTGACATATTGTGACATTGTATCCTCCAATCCAACCACAGTGATAAATCTCTTGCACATGTATATATAGTCTCATCATGTCTTATCCATCTAATGAAATTGAATGGAACATTCACAGTTGAATCCCCTATAGTTGCAGGTTTGGCCGCCATCGTTTCAACACGTGGCAACCGCCAATGTTCCCTTTCAACCAATTCATGGATCATTTGGGGGCCGTGCACCGCCAAGTCAGCAGCTTGGATGAGCAGATGCGCCGGGAGCGTCTGATGAATGATTCCACGCCAGGAATCCCAATGTGCGGAATCCGGTGCGGCGGAGTCCAGATGAGCAGTGGCTGCTAAACACGGCTTACTGTAGTTGATGCTTATAATTGAGGGATTATACTATATTGTAATATTATATACTAATCAAATAGAACGGGGAATATCGCAATCCAGAATGGGAAATCCTTTTCACCAGCCTGTATAGTGGGATGAGAGAGGGTATGGAACACTGATCAGATCTTTTCAGATGCTTGTTGATTCATTGTTCCAAAACTCAATGTTTGAAACTTGGATGTACCATTGAAATGTTGAATACCCGGATAGATCTTGTGGTTTCTTGAAAATTCCTACTCTTGAAAGCACCATTGGTTTCTCTATAAAAACCGGAGAAACGACTTGGATGATGACTTGAGGTATGTGGGCTTCCAGCTGGTAAAGCTGAAGAGAAGTCAGGCTTTGGATTTGCTCGCAGAATGGGTGCAAGTCAAGAGACTTGATGTGTATCATAGATGGGTATGGATCAAAATTTAAGCTGGGGACCACAGATTGACTTGTCTATTGTGATTGACATGTATTGATTATTTGATTTTTTGGGTACCCAATTTTGACCCATACCCAGATGCCTATAGCATGGTTATTTATTCCAAAGATATGTTCCCAACAATATACGGATGTATGGAGAATAGATAGAAATATATAGAAATCGGTTTAATATACATGCTATATATGCCTTGGAGATGCAAAAAGAGACCCTGGCTCATGTCAATTGCATTCAACTGCTGCTGAATTTCCCTTCTGGTAATCAAACATGGCTTGGAAAATCTAAACCTTCATTTAGTGCTATTTGGTGTGGGGGGATTTCCCAGCTAGCTATGGTTGATTCCCAGAGGTATACTGAGCCATTGATGAGAAATCCAGCTAGCACTATAGGCTAGAACTTAAGGTTTTTTTTGAGTGTCGCCGCAGGTGATGCAGCGTCATTTCGCGGAGGTTGGCGACATTTTCGAAGCTGGGAAGGGTGCCATGGCAAACAAGAATCAGCTGCATGTTGTTTTTCTCTGGATCAAGTGCAGTGATTCATTGTTTGTGATACTTCAAGACTCAGACTACCCTCTGGTTTTTACTAACATAGCTATGGAACATCACCATTTTTCATAGGGAAATCGGTATGTCAACTGTTCATTTGCCATGGCTTCCGTCTGAGTCGTTGCACCTGGATCCTGAGGATTTCGCAGTCCGAAACCAAAGCGCCTCAATAAGGACCGGCCAAAAAGAAGACGACCGGGTGATGTGGGTTTATGGTTTGTCCTTGACCTCAAACATCTGTTGAATATTAATATACCCAAATTTATTGCCTATACGCTCGAACTAGGGGAAAAACAGGTTTTAAGCCCACGGATTTGCGGGGTACCCTATTCGGGGACAAACCAATGTCATTGGTTGCGATGATCGACCAGCACTTTAATTTTCTCTTTATGAACCCTGTGGATCGAATTCGATTTGTTCATGGTTATGAGAATCAGCAACAAGCGCCATTAGCAGGGAATCCCAGCAGTGAAGAACCTAATTACATCAATGTGTCATGTCTCCAAAATAGGGGTCCCCACAATCATTGATTCTTTGTTCGCTCTCGGTCAATAAAAGTGGAGCATACCAATCAAAGCTCCAGATACAAGACCGCATAGTGAGCGCTTCCACGAGAGGGTCTATGCGCCAGCACTGTCAGCATTTGAGAAAAGGGGAAAAAAACAAAGCAGACAGCCTCAGCAGCTAAAGTCAATGCGTCCAGCGATTCCTGACATTCTTGCCGCTCGATTTTTGCAAGGTTGAAGGTCAAAATATGTCATTTGTACGACTGCCAATCCATCATTCTAGAGGGGGTCATGGTAGAGGATGTTTCCTGATTTCCCTATGAATTCTGACCAACAAATTGAATAATTTGGGATTCCCCTTGACTTCGGAACTTCCCTTACTATCAGGTTGTTTGATTCTGTCAGTTCCTTCGTGCACGATAGTGATATGTATGTTTACAAGTTATATCAAGTTATAGCATATTATAGATATTTATTGACCATTTGTATTGTTATTGTATACATTTATACACCCTTTAACTTTGGATCAATGTACTTAAGCCCCGAATACATCGCAAGGATATGGAGTCCTTGAGCCTACCCAGCTTGCAACCGCGAGCCAGTGCCAGTGGTCCGCAGCTCAACGTTCCTTTTTGCTGTCCATATACTTCGCAGGGCTTACTCCGGGTAATCGTCTTCAGAGTAGGCAGTTTTTTTAGAAATATATTGTTGCTTGACTGCGAGCTTCATTGTTCATGCATGTTCATGCTGCGAATTCAAGTGGTGTTGCTCACAAATGATCTTACTTTGCACATACTTGATTCTTGGTTATTTTCATTGCAACTCCAAAAAAATATCGTCGATAGTGTGGAATTCTATTGTGAAATAGTGGTAAATCTGACCTTTTCTGCATCTTTTTTGGCTTTACGAAAGTGACACGCAAGGATCTGCTTTCGAGGGCTCCAAGTCTGTCTCTGAGTCTGATTTCGCTGGCGATTGGGATCAGCGCAACAGGGACTTCACCAGCAATGAGGATGTAAGCAATCAATGGGATGTAGTACTCGTATGATGTAGTTTACCCCAAAAAAGTCAATGTCACGGGTGAATATGGTCATGAACCGTTTTTGGTCCAACCCACAATATTCATTTTCTGCGTGTTTGTCTCGATCGACTTTAGGCGTGGCAGTGCTGTGGAAAAGAGCAGAGAGGACAAGAAAGAAAAGAAGAAAGGACCCAAAGTTTCGACCAAATCAGCTACCATCTCCCATTCTGAATGAATAGAACGTGAGAACATTTTTTTCTTAGATGAAAGCAGTCTTCAAGCTTGGGACATCCTGGGACTGTGTGGGCTAGACTGATTTTCCTTCTCGCAGATTTGGAGCAGGCGAAAAACACATTGTAGCACATGCTGTTTTCTGTTTCTGGCGGCCATTTAATGACCTCCTTGGTTGTCAGCGGTTTGAGTTCCCGTCAAATCTCCCTCAAGCACTGCACCGCAAAACCGTAAATCTCATGGAGGACTGGATGCCTCCAGTACAATGACGCAGGCGCACAATGGGATCGAGGTTCAACTTAGTATGAAGCCGCACTCAAACAAACGCTTTCCAAAGATGCAACTTAGACTGTTGTGAACAGAATTGTTTTAGTTAATTAATCTAATTTGATATTTTACATTGTACCTGGAATGATGTTCCAAACTGACTATTTAATTGCCTACGGCAAGCCCGCCGGCCTGAGCAGCTTGCATTGAGCACTTAACGTGGTATTGGGAGCAGGAGTAGGGGTAGAAGTGCTAGTAGCAGCAGCAGCAGTAGCAGTAGCAGTAGTAGCAGAGTAGCAGGAGCAGGAGCAGGAGCAGGAGCAGGAGCAGTAGTAGTAGTAGTAGGAGGAGTAGTAGTAGTAGTAGTAGTGGTAGTAGTAGTAGTAGTAGTAGTAGTAGTAGTAGTATTAATAGTAGCAGTAGCAGTAGCAGTAGCAGTAGCAGGAGGAGGAGGAGTAGGAGAAGGAGTAGGAGTAGGAGGTGTAGTAGTGTAGTAGTAGTAGGAGGAGGAGGAGGAGGAGTAGTGGTAGTGGTATTAGTAGTAGCAGTAGCATTAGCAGTAGCAGTAGCAGTAGCAGGAGGAGGAGCAGGAGGAGGAGGAGTAGGAGTAGGAGGTGTAGTAGTAGTAGTAGTAGTAGTAGTAGTAGTAGTAGTAGTAGTAGTAGCAGTAGCAGTAGCAGTAGCAGTAGCAGTAGCAGTAATAGTAGTAGCAGTAATAGTAGTAGCAGTAGTAGTAATAGTAGTAGCAGTAATAGTAGTACTAGTAGTAGTAGTAGTAGTAGTAGTAGTAGTAGTAGTAGGAGTAGTAGGAGTAGTAGTAGTAGTAGTAGCAGTAGCAGTAGCAGTAGCAGTAGTAGTAGTAGCAGTAGTAGTAATAGTAGTAGCAGTAAATGTAGAAATAGTAGTAGCAGCAGCAGCAGTAGTAGTAGTAGCAGTAGTAGCAGTAGTAGTAGTAGTAGTAGTAGCAGTAGCAGTAGCAGTAGCAGTAATAGTAGTAGCAGTAAATGTAGAAATAGTAGTAGTAGCAGCAGCAGCAGCAGTAGTAGTAGTAGTAGTAGTAGCAGTAGCAGTAGCAGTAGCAGTAGCAGTAATAGTAGTAGCAGTAGTAGTAATAGTAGTAGCAGTAGTAGTAGTAGTAGTAGTAGTAGCAGTAGCAGCAATAGTAGTAGCAGTAGTAGTAATAGTAGTAGTAGCAGTACATGTAGAAATAGTAGTAGCAGTAGTAGTAGTAGTAGTAGGGGGGGAGGGGAGGGGNGCAAAGAGTTGCAGCAGGAGAACAGAGGAACAAATACAAGCCAAGAACAAAACAGGAACAACACCTTCCAATCAGACACGCCGGCAGGCCGGCGGATTTTTGGAAATGCTTGGGTGGCTCCACCACCAAGCAGCAAGAAGTGTCAAGCCATTCTAGCCCTTCCGAATTGTCTCAGGTTTTTGCGCAAGACCTCACGAAAAGCAATGCTCCAAAACCGTCTCGCAGGTACGAGATCTGAAGGCGTTGCTGAAAGCAGAGCTTCCCGCAGCTCGGTTTCTGTGGCCTTTGGCCGTGATGCTTTTGGATGGGGAGAGAGATTGGAAGATATTGGAAGCATGTATCCCGGAATTAGATGAAGGGAAAAACCTGCAGTAATTCCCTGTATTTCAAGGCTTTCCCGGAGAATGTCCTGACATTCCATGACAGAATATGTAGAATTTTTAAAATATGTGGGCGAACAAGATGGAGCATGTGGGGCATAATGCTTGTGTGGATGATTATAGTTGTATGATACTTGTATGATGTTGTATGATGTTGTATGGCTATGTCTCAATTTTTGTGGGTCCTATTGATGAAATAAACAAACGGATTTGGGGGTTCAAATATTGAGACAACACCAGTCAGATCTGTTTGAACATGTTGCGCATGCGTTTCTTCAGTGGAAATTAATATGTTCACTTGCGGCTTGTCATGGAAGAATCATTTAAAAGTAGCTTCACTCAAACAGTGACAAACACCAAAAAGGTTTGATTGAAAATAGGTATCCCCAAATCCGACGGTTTCTATAGATCATATTCCCAATTAAATGACCATATTTGGGGGCTATGCCAGAGTTCAGACATACCCATATATCCACTATTCATTGATCAAATTCATTTTTTCCTATATTATGGTTAAATCCATATTTTTGATGCTTAATTAACTCCGCAAAATCATTCAAAATCCCTATTTGTGTGCCTGTTTAATTCAACAGACCCACCGAAAGCCTTTTCTAAAGCCCCACCTCAATTCAACTTGGGTCCCAGTGCCGCTGATCGAGGCCAGCATGCCTGCCACCAAAGGATCAAAGTCTGACTTGACAAAGCGCCTGTCATGTCTTGAATCGGTCATGCGCACCTTTGTTCCTTGGGGAAGAAAAGGGGTTGACCCCTTAAACAATTGGGAGTTCACTGTGAGAGTTCCTTGGGAAGGGGTTGACCCCCTTAAACAATTGGGAGTTCACTGTGAGAAAAGGGAGAATCTTGAACAATTGGTATTGGTGGTACGAAACCAATACATTCGCCCCTGTGGATCTGGGATTGCTGAGTGACTGAGAGTGGCCTCACTGCATCAACCCTTCAGATCAAGGAGCAAAATCCTGGGTCCAGTGAAATTTAATTCTGCTGTTGGCATAATATCATGAAGTTATAGGACACACATGGACACACTTTCGAGTTGGTATCATTTGGTATCGGATAAAATCCGGAAATGGATTTCAACAGACACACAGAAGAGCATGAAACGCGTGCAAGTTGCAGTAGAAATCAACACGGGCCACATGGCGAGCAACGTGAGTTGCCACCTGAGAGACTTGGCACCTTGGATCTTTGATTGGTCGTTGTGGTCACATGGGGAGTTGTTAGCTGTATGAATGCCTGATACATTGAATGGACCTGGTAAAACTGTTGAATCTGGTTGAGCTATAGATATCCTACCATGGCTGCTGGAATCTTTGACTTCCAACACGTTTCCCTGTGATTGTTCCCAATACTTTTCTCCTTGATCGGCAGGGGACTAAATATATATAACAACCAGATATCATCGCAAACACCGCTTTATAAAATAGTAGTGTGGGTTTCAAGTCAGGAGATGTCAAGAGTACACAGGGTTTTCAAGCAGAAAGCTTGCACAATGGAACTGAGTGTATATTCTCATAATATCATGTGATATCTCGTTGATGTCCTGCTTGTTTAGTCCAAGTTGAGTTCTCTCTTGCATCACGACCCAGCCTTTCTTTGTCACAGTCCCGGGTGCCAGGTGCTGTGGTTCCTACTACTGGACTCTGGCGCCGCCCTTCCTGCTCGACAGTATTGTTTCGCGGTGGCATAGATGCACATTTTACATGATAGAACAACAACATCACACATAAATACAACAGGATATATTACCCTAACAGAACATAGTAATTAGTAAATATATACATCAATACATATTATTTATATATGTAATATACATCTATATATTCTAAAACCTGACTGACGTCATCATAGGTCCAGCTCCACTTCTGTCTCCCGAAACTTTCTGGTGGCTCCACCATTTCACCAAGGCTGGAGTGAAGAGTTGACACCTGAGAAGTGCTGTCGCCATGACTCTGACCTGGAAAAATGCATGTTTGATCAGCATTACTTCACGCAATCCGAATGCTTCTTGGCAAAGTAAACGAAGGTAAGGGGGAGTGACACTTAAGAGTGAACTAAAGAGTGACGAGGTTTTGAGCAGTTCTGTGAACAATTTGTTGTTTATTGTTTATGAGTATGAGCGTTTCTTAGTGTCACAGAGACCATTTGGAAATCCAATCAAGAAAGTTTAAATGTTTATTCGTCGAGATGTTGTCTGTTTGTTTTCTGGTTTCCTGGAATTTGCTAAACCATTACGGCCTTCTTTTTGTTTCACAAGCTGTTTAGTTGTGTGCACATTTGGACACCAGGCCGTTGGCTCATGCCTTAGATTCTTAGATCTTCTTCACAGAATCAAACAAAACAAAAAACACCGAAGTAACGACTAAGAAGCATGTGGTGGTGTTTTGAGTCAGTTGATTGCTATCCTCGTACTGTAGGCTTGTGTTTTGAGAGTCGTTTCCGTATCATACTCCACAAGTTGTCAATCTTGCAACGGTAGTAGGTGGGATGGTGCACTTGCTTGGGTGGTTGGTTCTTTCAGGTTCGTCTAGTCTATGACATGTTGGTGTTGTATGATGGTTTATGGTGTCCTTTTTGTAGCTTTGGACTCGCTACATCCAGGGTTTTCATGTGAGTCATGGCTCTCCAGGCAACCGTTCAAAGATGTTTCGCTTTGCCAACAACTATTGGTTTTGGGGGTTTTGGTCATGAAGCTTGTATTTTCTGTGGGAAGTTGTTGCTTTGTCTTTAAGAGAGCTTAATTGACTTAAATGTGTGCGTATAACAATTGGATACATAATTACTGTATATTATACAATATTAGATATGTAATGATATATAATGTATCTAGATAGATCTTTCATAAACATGATAAAATCAGCTTCTACCAATCTGCTACCCTTCTCCAGTTTCTATTCTTTCATGCCGCTACTGCGGCGACGACGCCTAGGTTGCCAGAGCGACTGGGCCATCTTGGATCCCTATGGCCTGCCTTCGAGCAGCGCACCAGCGCTGGTCTTTCCCGTGGATTTCAACGACTGGAGTCAACAGCATCCAGCTGAGTCGAAGGAGCAGAAACTTATCGAGCAAGGTGGGCTGAAAGGTTGGTGAAATAGTTTGGAAATGTTTGGAACAAAACTCGAAATGAATCAAAATGATGGAATGTTTAGTTCAAGAGAGGTGTTAAGATTGATTTTGTCTGTTTTTTTTTGGCAAGCGGGTGAATTCGAATGTTGCTTCCAAGCTGATGGCTTTGAACATGAAATGGTAGGTCCAATTCAGAGACTCAAGAGACTGGCATGTGCGTTTGTGTTGTGCTTCACCAGGTATACCATTTTCGCCCACTGATAATTCAGGAAAGAGTGGGAGCAGCTCGTGTATTTTGCGGCCCGAACCAAAGAAGTGCAACTCTCCACCGGAAGCGTGGTTCGTCTCCATGTTTTCAAAGGCCAGGAGAATTGTGGGGAGTTCGTTGTAAAACCGACAATTTCACCGTTTATTGATTCATCGATTCATCCAAGATGAATTCGACAGCATGAATTTATGCTGAATTTATATTTTAGATTGCATATCATATACTGTAGATGGTATATACACAATATACTATGTATATATATATATATACATATGTATATATATATATATATATTGAATTTCACATCAAGATGAAGTCAGCATGTTGAGTCACTCTGACGGTGTCAAGAGTTTGTCCAGCAGCGACCAAAGATCGGCAGACAGTGGCAGGTGACATGCCTGACATCCACCTCTACCACTTAGATAATGAGCAGCCCAGCCGCATCATGCCATGTAAAGGCACCATCAGGCACCAACAAAGCTGCCTCAAATATCTATAAACATCTCAAATTTGGCATGACATCACGAGAAAACCATCTCCAGTTGGTATGAGTTCATAATTGTTTGATTGCACGGTGCCATAGAGACCCGAAACGAGGCCATCTGAAAACCTCGCGCGGATTGTGGATGTTGGCGCCAACTATGGAGGGGTTGCAGTGGCACTAGCAAAGCATTTTGATTCTGCTCGTATTGTGGTACTCGAACCGAATCCGCCCCTTGGTTTGGACAGGTGATATGTGCGAACATCTGGAAATAGATTGGATGATTGGAGGTTGAGACCTCAAAAAGGCACAGTAGATGCCAGATCAATACATGACAAGACAGAAAAATGAAACTGAAAAGACTGTAAATATGTGCGTGATGTGTTGTAATTAGCTTGCATGTCCATCCATTTTTGCGGATGACCAACAAATTATCTACAGGTTTAGGCATTATACCGAAGAATGTGCAAGACAGAGAGAGAGAGAGAGGAAAAAAAAAAACAAACATAGAAACAACGACTATTTCTGGATCACAGAATCTTTTGCACTTTGCAACACGGCCATGTTGTCCCAAAAAGTTCCCTCCAAGTTTCAGCCCAGGCTCCTTTGTCGATTCTTGCTGTGGAACATTCGCTCCAATGCCTTGACCCATCGGATCTGGCCACTGTGCGCAGCCCTGGGCGACACGGAGCTCTTATTTCAGCCATGCAGCTTGTCCTTAGACAAAAACAAATCTGCTTGCATGATTTCCGATTAGAATTAAAATGAAATATAGAAAGAAAATAACAATAGTACAATTTAGGGCTGCTTCTGTCCCCATTTTTGGAGAACCACATTCCTGGGCCCAGGTAAGCAGCCCTGGGTGGGCGCTCCTGTGAACAGTTGCATGAACCTGGCCATGCGCACCTTCACTGGGGAAGCCGATGAGTCTGTGATCAAGGCCCCCAACAATCTAGTGCGTTGATCATACTTTTTTAAACGATTGAACCGATGAGTTCATCAGTTGGTAAATAGCAAAAACCATGAGTTGGGTATTCTATATATCTATATCCACTTTAGTTTCACTTAACCATTAGTTGGACTATATCAATCTATATCACTCAATGGATAAATTCTTGGAAAACCATTATAGTTGGATATAGTTGGTATGCAACCCATTAGTTAGTGAACCTTCACCAACTTTGGTAATTTACCGGTCACAATCTGGGTGAAACCATCCCATTTTCTTGGGGTCCATAATTTTGACCCATGGCCCATGTCCGTGTTTTGCAACAAAAATATCTGGTTATTGTTGGCAAAGCCATGGCCCTTTTAGTTCGAGGAATTGTGACGATTTATATACCCTCTGGTAAATTAACATAGACCCTGGCAGTTGTTGGGATTGGAAGATAATTGTTTCCTCTAAAAATAGCTATTCTCAGGGTCTATGTTAATATACCAGAGGGTACCGTTTCTTTTACATGGTGATTTTCCATCGCTATGTGAAATTGCCTAGAGGGCAGGCTCTTGGGGAAGACTTCCAAGACCAGTCCACAGACATTCAATCTGGCCATGGCCCTATCTTTCAGCTCCGGGTGAGAAAATCTGCAGGAAACCTCCTATACAAGCCATATATTTCATGGTAGAAACATGTAAAAACCATGAATGTTAATGTTTGTAATCATGGTTTGAGCCCTGGTTTGAAGATGTTTGAAGCCTAGAGTCGACTTCCCATTGATTTCCCATCCATTGATTTCCACCGACACCCAGACACCGAGACCTGCCAGGTGCCGGCTCTGACTCTGCAAGCGCTGTCGGATGGCCTCGGCTGGCCTCAGATTGATCTGCTGAAGCTGGACTGCGAAGGCCGCGCGGCATGGCGCGGCATGGATGCCTTGTCGAAAAAGCAGGGATACCTTGTGGGAAAAATATGAATGGAAGGTTTGAAGGTTTCGGAAAATTTAGATCTGATATATATATATATAGAAATACATAGATATATTGCATATTATTGTATAAATATACACACATTAGTCATGAACCTAGTATTTGGACAATTTGAGAGAAAGGCATGGGTCAATACAATAATTGCATATTATAATATGAATTCTACCACTGCACCATATTTTCAGGGAATGACCTTCTCTTTACCAGCTATATGTTGGTGCTCGCTAACGTATAAAAGTTTCTCAGATAGGACCATGTCATTTGAGCACGCTGTCGTCAGGCTGCGAGTGGCCTTTGGAACAACGACTGCTGCCGTTGCCTTCACGAGCTGTTGGTGAGCTGCACTTTGATTGTTTCCAGCGTGCGTGCTGGCCGCCGCAGGTCTGCTGAACCCTGGAAAAATGACCCTGTTGATTTTTTTTCACGAGGATTTCATCATTATTTCTATTGGTGTTTCAACCATCAAACAATTATGTGGCACAATTGACAATTTGCAGATTATGGTTGACTATTAAGGTGATTATAATAGATATTGTAGGGATTTCTACTAAGTGTTCTACTGAGTGCTTCATTGATGTTTCATGGAAGTTACTGTATTCTGATCCATTGTGGGGATCCCCATGAATCAAGCAGTGCAAATGGATGAGGGTGTTAGACATGGCTCTTGTCAGATCAAGGCATCGAGAATCTGATCCTGCCTGCAATGGGGAAATGAAACATGGCAATGGAAAATCCCCCAGTTCTAGCTGATTTTCCCACTAAAAACCTTCATTTCTAGGCATTTATCAGGAATTTCCACTTGCCACGCTTGATTACCAGAGGGTTTTTTTGCATGGGGGGAATGAACATTCATATCAACACATCTTGATATGACCGCCAGGGTACTGATTGGTTTCTGATCAGACCTCGCGACCGGTTTGAAGCGCCGCAGGCAAAACAGCGGCCCGGAAATTGCAGCCACGTTGAGCAGTTCTCATCGCTGGAGGAAATGGGGCCCTGAAATCGTGGCGGGGTTCAGACAGATCTGACGGATCCCAACGTTAATTTCCCACAGGTGCCGGTAGCAGATAGAAAAGTGCACCTCACTGGCTATACTTGGGTTTCTTTGACACTAGGTACCCCCACTGAAAAAATGGATCCTCATCATTTTTGCAATTGAATTGCCATGTTGGATTTTACCCCATGTTCAGACGCACCCAATTGATCAACTGTGGACAACCAACAAGATTTTTATTGTCCATAGCGTGAGTTGCAAGAAAATCCCGTGGTTTCTCCCATGTTTCTTATCCCTTTTACATGGCCATGAGTTGGATGATGTAATGTAAATCCCTCATATTCAATCAAACACCTATGACCTATCCATTCTTATTTGATTCGATCCATACTGCTGGTACTTCGATCATTCTGATTGAATCTCAATTGTCAAATTCTTCAGAGTTAAATCCCCCATTAAATCACCATTTTAGTAGACAGACCTCCAAATCGCTTTGCTTGGATCACGACTGCATAAGCTGCAGGAGATGTACAACTTGGCTCAGAAATGCCGGACTTCGCAAACTTCGTAGGAGAGCTCCTGAAGTCAGCAGCAAGTCCCATCTTTGAGATACAGAGGCAACCCTGCGAAGGAAAGATCCGAGAGCTCCTGAGAGTTGGTTGAGTTGATATTCGATTGATTCGATGTGGACTTTTCCAAGAAGCTGGCGAGGTGAAGTCTGCAGATGTGTCGTCATCCTTTGGTGAGACCAACCTGGCCTTATCTCGGACATCGACATCAGACGTGGCAGCTGTAGCACAGACCGGATCTGCAAAGCCACAGGCGCCTTTGATGGATTAACATGGATTCACATTGACCACACTAGAACAGATCCTGCATCAATTCTGAGTATTGTACCGCTATTCTAGCTCTAAAATCATTGATTGATGTCTCCATCTCTTTCGAAGTAATCCTCCATTTTCCTCGTGACGATCTGCAGGTCAACTACCTGAAGTACAAGACACGCAGCAAGCAGCATCGAGTGACTTGTCGATGGCAATATCACCCTCTGAGTTCAAGCAGGATGCTGCAATGACTTGCGGCATATCTTTCTGCTTCCAGATGAGCTGAGATCATCTGAGATCTAGAGTAAAATGCTTGCTGCCACCATGTTTTCTGTTTTTCAGACAGTTTCTATGTGGGCCAAGAAGGTGGTTGAAGTGCATAGCAGTGGTGACTGGCAAGTCATAGCTATGCTGCTCTCAAGAGAAACGAGACGGCAAATGCTATGCATCAGCTAACAAAACAATCTGCGGAAAAAAAAAAGCACAGCTGGACGGATAAACATTGACATGCAAGTGATTTGCAGACAATATCTTAATAGTTCCATATCTACATATACATAATACATATTATCAATCAGTGAAGCCGTTTGCAGAAATTCCAAAAGACCGGAACTGATCCGAAGCCGAGCAAGAGACCTTCCCCCGTCCAACTTTCAGTGTCGGAGGATCATCACAGTGGGCAGGTGGGAGTGGTAATCCATCGGTATATCCATATCCTACTAGACAGCTACTAAGGCGAGCCTCCAAGTAGTTGCTTCCCATCTCTATGGCCACTAACATCCACACTACACCAAGGTTCAGGTACACTGCACTTGCAGCGAGGGTGTGCAGGTATTTGATTTTGCCTAACTAACTATGTCAACACCACACAAAACTGCTGCAGCGAGGGATTCTTCTCGCTAGCTGTTTCAAGACATTCTGAGGTTCCCAGACTGGGTTGAGGAGAAAATCTCTAGGAAAACCCTCTATATATTTGGGAGGTAAAACCCATGGTTTCATGATGTTCCATTCCTATGCGACCTAAGATCCAAAGATTATATATCACATATTTCCAAAGGGATTCCAACACATGTACCCCATATTTCACCCACCAATCCCACCGCCAGATTGCTTCACTTCATGCGCGATAGCCAGGAAAGCCTCCGTTAAAATTGCGGCCTAAGGCGCTGCCTGCGGGGGACCGGGATTGGGGTTGGGGAATTCCTCCATGTTTTAGCGGAAATAGTCCACCGAGAGACTTGTATGATCTAGGAATATCTTGGATATCAATTGGATGTACATTGGAGACTCTACCTTATTTTTTGCCAGGCAGTATGTTAATTAGATGTGTGGGTGCAGAGTTTAAAATTGTAGAGACTTCTTGACACCTCTTGACTGATTGAAACAAGTATTGATTGGGCCACTTCAACATGTTGACCTTGGTGGAAATATGACCCGAAAGATATGGCATTGAGCCATTGATTACCAAGAATCGTCACTGGCTTTTGCTTGAACTTTGTAAGGCCTAGATGCGGTGTGATTGACGCAGCATTAAGAGATGTTCCCTTTGTTTCGAACGATGCACCCGGCAGTGATGCCGGCTCGAGACTTGAAACAGAGTTGAACACTGTAGTTTTTAAATGACAAACAGTCCGACAACGGACCAGTTTGCCAAAATTTATTTTGTTTCACATGTTTATCTAGCAACGGCTTCCATTTGCTTCAAGATACTTGCAGAAGTTCACATGTGTATTGTGAAACTGTTGGCAAGCCATTGCTTCATTTCTGCAGCTGCGGATCGCAAACCGAACCATACGCGCCTCGTGTTGGAATCCATTTTGCATTTTGTTGTTGGAGTCTGCCATGTTTGAGTCAACCGTCTGGAAGGCATACTATGGTGATCGGTAAAATGTCCATGTTCACCGTGGTAAGCAATGATGATCCTACTGTGATGCGCAGCAGCAGTTTTTGGGCGCCAGACCTTTCTCCAATTGGAGAGGCTTCAGAGTTGCCTGACTCAAGCGAGTTTTTTCGAGGAAACACACTTTTCAGACCTTGGAGAAGTGCTTTAATCCTTTAGTTTTTTGCTATCAATGGGATATAACATGATACAACATTATACAACCATCACCAGAAAAATAGTATTTTTTGTGGACGACCAGAGATTGACCATAATCAGAGGGATGCCTTAATTATGAGGACAAGGCATGCCATTATTTGAAGAAAGCAATGGTCGAGATCAGTGGACCAGGGAAACTCATGGCACTTGATGAGCGAAGCTATGGTGGTAGAGCCTGGACTGTCGTTTGGAAGGGACAGCTATTTACTTCTTTTTGACTTTGCAAACCCTGCCAAACCAAACAATTTCACCAGAATTATTCAATGTAGACACATATATTCATATATATGTATATTATTTTATATTGATGAATACCCAATTTCACCAGAAATGGGTGGTATAACCCATCCTTGGGGGATGGGTTAAGGCAGTAAAACGCCACGTTTACAATGCCTTTGACCTCCGGAGACTCGCTGTGACAGCTGGTTCAATAAGCTCGCCATGGCACAACACGCCCCAATGGGGATGTCAGTTGTGTGAAACCATAAAGCATCAAGTTGCTATGAATGGGCTAAGCCGATATCAATGATTATGTTTCATTCACAGCTCAACTGCATAAACAAGACAAACACTGTAATGAAGAGAGTATCAACAAAACGCTGGAAACTGTAGACAGATATCAAGACATATCAAGGTTCTGAATACAACTCTGTGCACATTAATGAAGTAACAACATCATATGACGTGTTGTCGTCTCCGGATCTAGGAAGCCAAACCAAAGTCAACCCACTCCCACTCCACGCTAGTGCTGTGCTGACTTACCGTATACAGCCTATCACCAAAAGCGTGACTTTGCACTGGAAGGACGGTATTATCCGCGGGCGTTGAACGGGTGGTTGCTTGCAGTGACTGGGAATGCCCTGGTCTTCCAAGAATTGATTCCAGGATGTTTAAGCCCAATCACCCACTATTTTGGAGAAAAATCATCATTTCAACTGTAGATGTTGCTTAAACTTCCTGAGCTTGTACTGGATGGACATGCTGCAAGTGGCATGCATTGAAGATGCCTCCTGTTATTGATTGTCATTGGAGACATGGTGTATCTTGATTGTTGAATGAACATGGCTAAAGTTTGAATGTGTCAGTCAAAGAGACCAAAGTTCGAGAGCATGCAATGGTCCTTATTGGCGAGCATCACCATCCTTCTAAACTCACGTTTGCTCCATGAGAAATGGAGAAGAGTCAATAGCAAAGTGCCTGTGGGGTCATCGAACATCCGTGCCTAGCTACTATCAGCTATCTTTGCCTTCCATCATGATAACAGTTTTTTAACCATACCTGTGATAAACCCCAAAACAAGTCCATTTTGGGGGTATGGCTTTTAGATGTTTTTAGTATTCCCCAAATGCTAAACTTTGGGTTTGGTTTGGGGATGCTTTATGGTTTGGGGTTCGCATTGTCCCAAGAATCGGATCAAAATCAAAAGCCCAAAAGCCAACGTGTTCCGCTCAGGATCACGACCATGGCATTGAGCATTGCCGCGGGAGTGCAGGAGTATGTCCAGGAGCCCTGGGACTGGGACTTGTTGTGATTTCTTCACATATGGTGGTTTCCTGAAATGGGGGTACCCAAAAATGGATGGTTTATGATGGAAAATCCTATTGACATGGATGATTTGAGGTATTTTAGGAAACCTCCATATTTAGTTGGGGTATGGATCAAAATCTAAGGTGCTCAAAACACAGATTGACTGGTCATTTTGCGTATTGATCCACTATGAATCATAATCGAGCCAACGTTTTTTATTTTTACTTGAAGCCATCCGGATTGTAGAAAGCCATCAGCACATTTCAGCCTGAAGTACATAGGAAGATAGAACATGGAAATCTCTATCTGAATCATCACTCACATGGGAATATCGTTGAAAATCCCATACCATTGGTTTCATGTTCCGAACGCAATTTCCCAGCCAGGTTTTCCACATCGATGTAAACATTTACCCTATGTGGTGATATCAATATCCATGTAGTTCAAAGCCCATGGAATGTTTGGTGATATCTTTGTATCCCCATGATATTCCCATTATTATAGTGACTATTATTGGAATATAATAGCTATAATATAATGGCTTCCCAACAATATTCTAATTTGTATTCCATTGTCCATGGCTTTGAAAACCAGTTGGAAGCCCAGCCATAGTGGCCATGGCCAATGGCAGGCCATGGTGGACCGAATCTCTGGAATGAAGGTCCTGATCCTCGATGAGGAGACGATAGGCGCGTGGTGCCGCTGGGGATGGTTGGATGAGCAAAATTGGTCAGACTTGGTCTGAGAAAAGGTGTGACACTGTAATACACACTAAATAAAACGCTAATGATGATGTATTATACATATATAATAATATAATACTGTAGTGTATGATAGTGTATAATAGTGTATAATAGTGTATAATATTGTATATAATATGATGATATTACACTACATGACTATATTACGCTAATGATGATACTCGATATTTCACTAATGATGTATTCCGACACAGGGAAAGACACCATGATCACTTCAACCACAGCGTTTTTCCCGAGCTGGAGGCATTATCAGCATTGTCTACTCGCAGAGCGACATCCTGCAGCATGAGGTTCGAGAGTCCGGTTGATTGGTTGACTATAGGGACTTATACTACCTAATCTATGGGGATTATGATTGCACAACCCTTAGTAGGGAAACCTATCAACCAATTAACTAGTTTTTCATGAGATGGGATAGGGGTATGTTTAATGGCTCAATGTTAGTTTTTTTGTTGCTGCAGTTATATAGCTTTGAATCGTTCACGTGCATCCATGTGCATTCTTGGTGGCAATTGTCGCGGCTAAAAATGTTTGGCTCGGAGCTTATAGGGACTGAAGATGTCAATGATTTGAGACGTCAATCACCACGAAGCACAGCACACAAGTAGAACGTTGCTCTTAAGCCTCGACATGACCACTGTGGAAAGTGCAGCCCCTGTCTGAACAAATTGTTCTATATCTCAGTGACAAACTGCAAGGAAGTAGACTTGCTCAACTTCTTTGAGCCAAAAAAACAACAAAGATAGAAGTCGAAAGATCCCACTAAAATAGCATGGATTGAACCTTTCCTATCTATTTCCTATCACATCTGGCACAAACAGCTGAGCTGCGCCGCGGTGGAAAGGCAGGGCACCACGACTTGAGATTCCAAGTATCAGAAACAATCGTAAAGCACCACTTTCTGCAAAGTTCGATATGATATGATATGATTTAATCTCATCATTTATGGAGATATTGAGAAGGATCTGAAGATCACAACATGAAAATCAGTCCAAGAACTGTTGCTTCGCTTCCTACTTCATCGGCGCAAGCCGCCGGGATCTGTTGTTCAAGTCCCAGGATGCAACCTGAACCTGAGCCAGTGGATACAGCCATTGGCGCCAGTGTCGCCCTTGGCACCCCAGGCCACGCATCCATGGGGAACGTCCATTTGAGAAAATCATGGACTGTAATTTGCTGATTTGTTGGCCATAAACTTGGGGGTTGTACGCTACTTCTCAAGGATTTGAAGGACTAAGCATGACGAAGCCATCTGGATTTGTTTACTATTTATGTCACATGAAGCATGTGAGCCAAGATGAAATGATGTGGCACCGGGAGCCGCGGGTGTGGCATGCCACTTGGAGGTGCTGATGGAGTGCCAGTTCTGGTTTCTGTCGAACCACCACCAGGCAAACTTTGTCGAGACAAGCTCGGTTGAACTCGAAGATGGATTCAATGGATCCCACCTGATGCTGATGTTACTCCTCCACTTCCCTTCTCGCTTTCTATTCCCTTCTTTTTCCACAGATCGGAGAGACTAAAACCGCAGTGTCTAGGGCAGTTTCACCATGGCAGTTGGAGTGCTGGCTGGGGCCCATCCCTATAGGAAGTGCAAGAACAGCATCGGATATCTGTTGCGTCGTGGACGTGCCTGTTGCCCAGAAACTGGCGAAGACGGTTGCGCCAAGATTTGTATTCTGACCGCTTCCAAGAAGCTGTTGAGCTTCGAGCCAGTCTCTTTGTTATTTTTCTCTGGCTAAGAATCTCACCAGTCTTCATTTCGCCAAGAAGGATCATGAATGGTATATAATTATCGTTTTCCCTATGATATATAAATGATTAAATGGCCAGTAAAAATGAGTGAAATACCCCATTTTCAGGTCCACAGCCCAGGTCAGGCTCAATGAGCAACGACGCTTTGCTCCAGGGAGAAGATGGCACCATGTCGGGAGCCCAGGTGGTCCCTGGCCATGGGCCTGAGTTCACCAGCAAAAATGGAACTTGAAAACGGGATGTATAGCTGATCTCCGATAACTAAGTTGGTCTAACCCTCCAACAAATACGGTTTATGATATCATATATATATATACTTATATATATATATATATCGAACTACTGGGACTTATGAACCAACTTACAACTGCGGGGCACCAGCTTGTAGAACCCAAATGACCCCTTAATGTTCGTACATGCCATAAACTCGCCTATACTTTGATGGTGTACACCTCCCATTCATGGCAAATTAGGGTGTGTTTTACTTTTGCTTTACTAACATTATGTTGCATTTGTTTGGTGATGAATCTTCCATTTTATGCGTCAAAGGATCCAAGACAAGGGTCAATCGGGTTCCAGATATGGGGTTGTCGCCACTTGGTATCAGCTTGAACAAACGCTGCATTAAGGGTTTATCAAGGACTCATTAACCAACAATCATCAGTAGTAAGAGCCATCGACAATCAACCATCAATAATCAGTCTTAACATGTCCTAACCATCAATTGCCTCAATGAACATACAGTAAGGGTGCAAATCTTAACCAGCTGAGGAGTCTCGGACTCACCGGGAGAATCAGGTCTACGAGCCATGGCTTGTCAGTGTTGGATATCGTGAAGCACGCCTTGCGGACGATCATTGCCCGCCGGCCAAGACGACTGAGGAAGAACTTCTGGACTCAATGCAGGGCAAAATGATGCAAACAAAATACAGAAGATGAAGATGACCTGTATTAGAAAATCATTTCAGTCAGCGGAGTAGGCGATAAATGATGCTAAATTTATATCACAATGCTTTACAATGTCAATATGAACATGATTGAACATGTGTAAATGAATGTAAATGATGTTGATTTCACTGCATGCACGCTAGATAACGGACTCCAAAAAGGCCAAGTCAGTTCCAATTCCTCAAACCTGCGAAGACTGGAACCTGGAGGCCAACCTTGATGATTTTGATCGCCTCGTTAGGTACTCAGTGACTTTGCGAGTCGCCGCCTTGAAATCCTTTGATGTTTGCCAATTTTGGAGGAGTGATCGATGTACTTGGCTTTGTCTGAAAATAGGGTACCCCAAGATCCCATGAGTAATCATCATATTTCCACTTGTACTACGTAGTATTTAGGGTATACCGTATACCGGTACCTCATTTTTAGATATTTTTAGACACAGCCACATGGAGTTAGTTTTGACCCAACCCAACCCTGAGTGCAAGGCTTGCGTGTCATACTCTAACTCGGCCAAAGAGATTTTCCCACTGACGACGATGACGGACAACGGCAGGATCGGGGCAGGGCTAGCACGATGTCGAATTCAGGGGGTCATTTTATGATCCAACCAAAGAATGGATGGTTTTCATATAGTTTCATGCAGGAAAAAACATGAAAAAACAACCACTTTTTGGGAGGTCCATTGGTAATCCACTTTCGATCAACTGTCCGGCTGAGAAGTGCTCTGTGGACGTGTCCAAGTTTTCATGTTTGAGTCCTTCTTCAGTTGATCGTTGGTTATGTATCCTGTTTTTTTTAAATCCCCACTTTGGCTTGTTAAACCTATTAATCCATTGAATCCATCACCAGATTTCAACACATTGCCAATGTGGTGAGGAGACAAACAGAGTCAAAGTTGGACGAGTTGCATGCTGATGGCATCTTGGTCCAACGTTGCTTCCAGATTGTTTGACATGTAGTGACCTCGTGGAACAATGTGGAACATAGACACAGTCCGTGATAAATGCGCGTGTCAAGTACATCGTTGATGAAAATTGTTGACTAGTATTGACACCATGAACAAACTATAACCTGTAGTGAAAGTGCATAGATAGCATAGATATCCGTTGATTTTGTTGCAGATGAAACGGCCGAATGACTCGCATTTTCAAGTCCTGAGGAATGACCAATCTTTGGGATGGGCTACAAACTGGTTCTGCACTCAGTGTCGAGGCACTCGAAGCACCCAGAATTTTGCAGATCATTCTCAACTTTGACCAACAAAGATGTGAATCAGAGAACATGCTTGACAGGAAAGTCACGGAGAGTGTTTGAGAGTGTATTCTATTACGTATAACCACATATCAGTCTAACCATTCTGGGACTTGTTCGTTCATTCATGAGAAACAGACTTCAACGGTGCTTTGCAGATTGTTGGACTACGCTTGCACAGTCAAGTTGGACTTGTTTGGGCAATAGAAATAGATGCTTAGGGACTGGGCAGTGTGTATATCAAAACATATAAAAACTATTGCTGCAATGATACTGCAACGTGATTCTTCGATGTGATGTTGTGTAACGCTGCTATTCCATGTCTTGTTATGGGATGCTTATATTGTGTAATCATGTGTGATTTGGGTAGGCTAGGCAGCTGAAACGTAGCATTTCATTTGGTACAGAAGGCAAGAAAACAATGAAAAAACATGTGCATACGCATTTACTGTACAATTTATGTATATCAGTTTATATTATGTCATGTTCTGTTGTCTATGCTTATGATTTATCATGAATTACGTGAATAATTATATATAATATAATAATATATATACATATTGACCTGTCGTCTACAATCACAGCAAGGTCTGCAACTTCTAAAGAATGGTCAAGATGGCGACCACGGTCGCATGCAGCATGTCCAGCGCTCAGTGTTGTGGAAAGGCACTCGTACATGACTATGACAGATACCCAGGGGTAAGTTCAAATATCACATGTTTAAAAAAAAAATGATCGATTCTGCATACCCTTTCAATTTCACAATAGAGTCCGGTATAAAACTACAGGACTCAGGGATTATAGTTGTAGCAGAGAATCACAGCTGCTGGTCGAACAATTGAGATTTCCGTCCCTCCACAGATATCCTACGAGTTTCATGCCATTGACACAACGCATGGCTCCAATGTGGCTCCACACGGCAAAATTTTCGCGCTGAGATTTTGCTGTTCACGGATGGCATGCCCAACATCAACCCTCCAAGAGGCTGGCAGTGTGGAATTTACCGGATTTGGTGTTTTTTTTGTCTCGCTATCCTCAAAAAGATTTAAAGACAATTATTTCACCACTGATTTTAGTAGGATTTGAGGCTTGTTTACCATTTTTGGGATGTGTTTTAGTCATTTCTGATACAGGGAAAGGAGATTTCGTTGGATCCAGCCCTAGCCTTCAAAGTCGCTGTGGAGTAAGTTGAGAATTGAAACGGTTTGAAGACGGGGGTGCGGTCTGACTTGGGACATGCTCAAGCTACGGTTCGAAGTTCAACCTGTTGAGGCATTTTGCCCATGCTGAAGCGATTGAAGGAGAAAAGTGAGGGCAGAAAATTGCTGAGACCTTGGAATGAACATTTCAGAGCATCAGGTTGCTGTTATAAGGCTAAAGACTGGATTTGTCTAAAAATGGGGTACCTCACGGTACCCCCAGTTCATATGGATTTTCCTCATGTATTTGAGCAACTATGTCAAATTATAGCCAGAAAACATGTTGATGTGACCTCTTGATCTATCCATTTCCGTAACGTCTCTGGAGTGTATGATGCAAGAATGTATCAACATGTATCAATGTATCAAAATAATATTCTCAATAGTGTCAATCAATGCATGATAAATGTCATCAAAGTTGCCATTTGTTTCCGGGTATCCCAGCATTTTCAGATGCCGATCTTACCATCCAAAAGGTGTGCATGGAGCGACTGTTTTCACAATGACCCAGGCCCTGTACTATCAGCACCTTCGGCTTCGGTTATGAGTTGGTCAGGGGTCCCATCTGGGGTGGCGCAGGGGTCGCTGGATGACAGGATGTTTTTGTTTCCCGATGATGAGGGGATGCAGCAATTGGTTGTTCAGAGTTGGGTAATTCTGGAAATTCAAGGACGGAATAACAATGGGATACAGCTGATATAATGGGATAATCATGAGATGTAAATGTGGGGATACTCCAGTAATTCGACAGTTCGCTATGGAACATGGCCTGTTTCGTTCGATGACTTGCCTATTGACCCATCTCCAGTCGCAGGACAGCGCCCTGCTCAGCGATTTGGCGATGGAAGGTGTCCGATTGGGGAGACTACCCTGAACAATACAAGGGATGGTACCGGTAGATGAGATGTATGTATTTTTCCATCCACAAATCTGGTATACTATCGGCTTTGACTTTTGGCACATCACCATGTCCGATTTGCACTCATTTCCTTTGTCGGGGGGTCCACTAAATCTTGGCATCCCATGGTTGAAAATCCCATTCACAGCTAAAACAAATGCTGGTAATATGCAGTATTCCATCATTTTCAGACACCCATTCAATCATATGCGCCCATGATATGCGTCCAATTGAAATTGTCTGAAAAAAAAAGTAAATCCCAATATTTGATTTTTCATCAACATTTTCCGAATTAAAATGATTTTTGATTGCCAGAAATTGGGGGGTGAGTCCCTTTCTTTTCAGACAGACCCCATGACACGACTTTAATCCAGGCTTTGGAGCGTATGCCTTTATCCCTGATGCCGGCTTTGTGGGCACGGTCTTTGTGAACGCCATGTCGAACTTGTTTCTTGGCAAGGATTTGGGTGTTGGAACATGAGAGTTACAAAACATCATATATATATATACATACATATAATATATATATATATATGTGATTTATTATATGTGTTTTTTCCCGTACTGTTCATAATCTGTTGGAATTGCCAATGCCGAATCCAACTCCAGCTGCGAAACTTTGAAAGCTGAATTCCTGGTGAGTTGAGATGAAACCTTTCTCACTTACGGCTTTCGCGTCATTTCAAGGCTTGCTACGATGGCCAGAGATGTCGTGGTCACCCTTAGATCGACCCGCATTGACCTCAGCGGTCCAGGCATGGGTCTGATATTTCTTCCATGCGGTGTGGCCTTTTTGTCAAGAAGCATCTGAAGTACCCTCTGGTAAACTAACATCACTATGGAAAATAATAATTTTTAATGGGAAAATCCAGTATAAATGGCAATTTTCAATAGCTATGTTAGTTTACCAGAGGGTAATCTGCTGCTGGACCAAGTTTTTTTGTTGCCCAGGAAAAATGACTGTACTGGGAGGGCACCAGCTAAGCCAAAACGAGGCGGCTCGCATGGAACTTGGCACGGCTGGTTGGCCTCTCCCACGGCGGAATCTCAACTTACCGGAAACCCAAGATAGTTCAAACAAAGTGAAAGTTTTCAATAGCTACTTGTAGTTGTTCAAACAGCTTAGGTACACATTTATACTAAAATTTATACAGTATATATATATATATATATCAGTATAATATTGTTATTGTTCTATTTACAATGTGAGACATATAAGATTATCTCAACACCTCAGAATTATTAGATGATGT
This sequence comes from Symbiodinium sp. clade C Y103, assembly GCA_003297045.1. Lineage (NCBI taxonomy): Eukaryota > Dinophyceae > Suessiales > Symbiodiniaceae > Cladocopium > Cladocopium sp. clade C. Next base: position 242,377 of record BGPT01000075.1, read on the forward strand.
TTAGGGGAATCTGGTTTTCTGTCATTAAATCCTAGATTCCTGGATGTCTTTTCCCATCAAGCCAATTCAGGATTTTTCAATGGATGTATTGACTGATATTGAAATATGAACTATACCAGAACTAACCTCCGGCAATCAAACATAGAAATTGGAAATCCCCCATTTGTAGATGATTTTCCCAGCTAGAAACCTGCATGTATAGAGGATTTTCCAGCCAGCCACGTTTGATTACGCCAGAGGGTGTATGTAGCCAACTATATCCAAGATATTATTGCCTCCTCTTCGTGTCTCTAAATATGGGTTTTATTTTTCCCAGTGTGCTTGGTTTGAGAAGCATCACATGCTAATCTTAATTATTGCTAAAATCAGTTGAATCCTAATTTTATCCCAAGGAATATCCCATCATCTCAAGAATTCTATCCCCAAGTACTATCATATTTCCCTAAAACGATCCCCATTGAAACCCGTGAAATTACCGCGAACATGCTCAAGTTCCACTGGCAAAAAGCCGCAACTCTTGTGACCTGCAGGTCACCACTATTGACCTCGGCACCTTGCAGTTTGGCCAGGCCGTGACGAGCCGCGGCCCGTGAAGAGCCGGGATTTTTGATGCAATACAGGGATATTTCATGGGGATAGAACTTCGATAGTCCCACATTTTTTGGGAGAAGTTGATGGAATTGTATATAATCCCAAACTTTTTGGAGAACTTATAGAATTTATGGAATTCTAGGCTGATATATCAATGGGGATGTTGGTATAAAACCAACCCCTTCATGGTGTATGATGGGGATGGGATGGGGATACAATGGTTGAATGCTTTTAGGTTTGCCGAGTCGTTTTTTAAAATATTTGTGGGACATCCCGGCATGGAGGAAACTATCGGCAATATGTTTTATTTGTTGGGGATCCCTCAATAAGCAAATTCAAATGGACGGGTGATGATCCAGAGATCTGTTAAAAGAACATGTTTAATTGATATTAATTGACGGTTGACACTGAACAGATTCAGATCATCAACGGATGGTTCAAAGATGAATAGTAAAAAAGAACAATCAGATAAATTACTTGTAGCATGTTAAATTGGTTTCTGTTTTGAATCTGTGCCATTTGTCCTCCCTGTTTTCTGCGCTACTCTGCAGTTTGGAGGTATGTGAGTAGATGGGACATTTTTCTTGGTGGTACAACTTCTTGGGCATACTATAATTGTTCAGCAGGTCATTGTTGATCAGATGAAAGTGTTGTTGGATCCCTCCTTATTTTTCTTTGCGCCCTTTGTGCTCCTTGCCTGTTCAGAATTGCCTGGTGTGTCTTTTTTGTTTTGTGTCCAGACCAAAGACGTTGTGGTGATGCTGGATGGTCCGGATCCCTGCGATTGTGATAAAGACAATCTACTCCACTGGGAATCAGCAAGGACCTTGACTCCAGAGATCAGCCAATCATTCAGCCATAGTTCAACCTTGCTAACCTTGGATTTGTTTCCCCCTTGGTTAATCCACCATTTGAGAAATCTCGACGGTAATATGATTGATTTTTGATGGTCTTCTTAAGCAAATCTCAGACCACCTGCTCTCGGTTCCCAGGTGAGGGCGAAGTTGAAGCAATGGTGGAGTGCCCTACTGGATAGCGTGGGTGGTGGGAATTGGGATATCAGGGAGACCAGAAAAGGCGGACCATTTGGTGCTTCAGTGGCTCGTTTGCTGAAGGGGTTCTGAAATAGATGTTCCGAATCAAGAGGCTAGTGCGCATTCCAGGCTTGCCCAGTTTGGACACATCATGTCATGATACTTTCTACAGCACCATCATCTTCAAAGGCACAGACATTATTCGCTCGATTCCCCCTGAGTGGAAACGATGCTTTTTCGATTCTTTTTCATTAGCAGGTATCTCACACCAACTGGTCCCGGAAGAGTAGCAGCACGAGGTTTCCGCCGAACTCGTGCCAGTTTTTTTTTGTGATGTTTGGCATGCTGACTTTGACGATGATGATCATATGGTAGTTCCTTTCGCCATGCTTAGAAGTATCAGTGGATTTGTTTTGATTGTTTCGGAGCTGATACTTGAGACATTGAGAGGCATTGTACCATTGCTTGACACATTGACAAGCGAGAAATATTATGTCGTTGCATCACTAAACAGACACATTTTGCAATTGGCTCAGACTTAAAAAACTTTGACAAAAAACGCATGTGTAGTATACAGTATGTTCTCATGAGCTATACCCAAGCTGCATTTGCTGACGATTTATTGATTTAATCAGTTCTTTGTTCCATTATGTTCCATGTTTTTCCGTGAACCAACCATTTGGATCCGGAAAATCCTTTTTCTCTTTGCCTCTGCAGGTGGTGCAGACCCATCACGGGTGCGTCTCTTAGTGGGTTAGTCATGGAAATGGGTTGGATACCTCTCAAAATGGCAACGTTGATTTTTTTTGGGGGTACTCCAATGCAATTTTAGAAATACTAAACGGATCTCAATGGCCACTTCATTTGACAAACAATTGGATTTATAAGGGGTACTCCATGCTACTCCCAACAATCGAAGAACACCATGTTGGAGGCCTTGCGGACCAAAATGTTGGAATCCATATTTAACGCATGCCATCCGCAGACCCATGTGTTTCAACAACTTGAAACACACATGTCATATTGTTTACTAGGCGTATGATGGTATATTTATATAGATATGAAAATTAACTGTATATTGTATACCCAGATCCTGTGATATACTTATATCATCTTATATATTATATCCCATATACATATCCCATCACATCCCCCAGAAATTCCCGAGGTGGAACCTCAACGCTTGCGGCTGAAGGCAGTGGATAGCATCCAGGAGGCATCCTGGGCGCCGCACGTGGATGGGAATAATGGTATATTAATGTGAAGATATTTGGAATACAATGGGGATTTCACAGGGAATATGATGCGAATATGATTGAACAATGGTGATTTGATGGTGATCTAATGGGAAGATATTGGGAATATAATGGTGGTCTGAGTCTATGGTGATTGAATATTTTTGAGATACCTTGAGACCGTACTAAAAAAATACTTGTGCCGATCAAATATTGTTTTTTCCATACACACGTTTTTTTGGTGAATGGTCAACAGGGATTGCGCAAGAGGTGACAACTTGCTGCTTCAGGAAGCAGTCATGGCAGCCAGGTGACTGACCTTTCTTCATACTATATGTTCATATGGCTAAACATTCTCTCTACGGATGGGTCAAAAAAATGGGCACCCTTCAAATTGGATGGTTGCAAAAAAAGATCGAAACCTGTGGTCTTTGTGGCTTAAACTCTGACCTAACCTGGGCAGCGGAGGCAATGAACGCCTTGAAATTGACCGCCATGGATCGTGCAAATGGCGGGAAAGCCCAGCATAGGAGCGTTGATTGTGGACTCTGAAGCGTTGACGTTGTTTGTAGAAAACATCAGAATGATTCAGAAAGTCAATCTTGGATGGATAGAGTCCTTGATCTATTGCAACAAATGGATACAAATGGTGAGATTTACGAAGCAGCTCTGTGTTTTTCTTCTAAGACAATCTGCTCCACTCAACGCCACTGATTTGGATCCCTTCACTTTGCAAAGCTATGCCATGCTCCAGGCAAAGCACTCCCATTGGAGGATGCTGATCGCATCATCAAGGTGTGGTCCAGAGCTGGATGCTGGAAGGATAGGCACCATCATCCATTGATATCATACAATAAAGTGCATTTCTATGGAGGGTTTCTATGGTTTCTATCAATGCTGTATCATCATTCATGCGCAATTCAATCAATGAATTTTGACATCTCTTGACAGACCCAGATGGGTCGAAACAAAAACAAAAACATCCCAACAGCTCCTGGAGGCGATGCTGTCAGAGATCACCAGCTCAACGGCTTGCGATGCCTGGAGACCTGGGGAGGAGATGGGGAACTTGGTGACCCAGCCCCGTTAAATGACAATCAACAATGGGGGAAGAAGGATGCAACATGATGCAACGTTGTATGATAAACATGTTTTTCAAGAATTCATAGTTGGTCGATTCGTGTGCTGTAAAGAATGGTTTTGTCAAGTTTTGTCCAAACATGTTGGCATTGAAATGGCAATTGTGGGGTACACCGTACACATCCGTACAATGGAAAAGCCCGAACTGGGTGTGATTTACAGAAACCCATTGAAACATATGCCAATTTGGGATCATCCCAGGGAGGAATGGAAAGCATCAGGAGGAGATCTGGCATCCAATTGTTGGCTCCCATGTTATCCTCCCAGCCACGCTGCTACTGGATGGTGGGGACTAGCAACGTGGGTTCGGGGGAAAAACACGCGGTATGGGTCAACATAGAAGGCCCAGGAAGCCTCAGAGTTTGGCAATGATTCCAATTCCCAAACATTGTTGACTAACCCTCCGGTAAACTAACATAACTATGGAACATCATCATGTTTAATAGGTAAATCAACTATGGATGGGCCATTTTCCATAGCTATGTTAGTTTACCTGAGGGAACCCATGTTCTTATGTCCTTACAGCTGATATTTCCGAGAGGCTAGAATTTTCAGGATGTAACACCTCCCCAGAAGACTGAACTACCCCATCATCTACAAATGGCCCCTTGTCAATAGTAAACTGCTAAATTACTGGAGGGTAACCCCACATTTACATCCAATTATTATCCCATTATTTCATTGTATCCCATTATTACTAATTACTATTTTTATTCCATCATGAAATTATCAGAGTTACCTGGCTAAACCAAAGATTGTTAACTAATCCATGTTCATTGTTCTTGCAGCTGATTTTTCGAAACTGGATGTTTTAGGATGTTACACCCCAGAAAACTCAACTAACCCATCATTCACAAATTTGTAGCAGCTTATGTTTCCCAAAGCTACACCTCAGGAAGAAGCCATGAAAGGATTGCTCGAAGATCTGGATGGACAGGCCCTAGATGCCCAGGGACTTCCCTGGTTTTAATGCCGATGCCATAGTGAGATATAGTATAGTAGGATATTCATGGGATACCCTCTGGTAAACTAACATAACTATGGAAAATCACAGATTTTATAGGTAAATCATCTATAAATGGGCCATTTTCAATAGCTATGTTAAATTACCGGAGGGTAATGTGGATTAATACGGGACAGTAGAGGGATAATGATTGATAATCATGGGATAACCACGTCCTAAACCATCCCCAATCGAGGTTTATTATTGGGCATACCGCTGGCAATGGGATGATGTTTATTGTGACCTGCAAATGTTTGGTTGATGGGATGGTTTACCCTCTGGTAATCAAACATGGCAATGGAAAATCCATCATTTATAGTTGATTATCCCATTAAAACCTCTATTTATAGGGGATTTCCAATTGCTATGTTCACAGTATTCCCCATATCCCGAGTAAAATGGGGAGTCAAGAAACCCCGTTAGCCGGCTGTTCTTTTCTTTGCCACAAAAAAGGTCTTGCACAAAAAGCTAGCTCTTTCACTGTTAATGTGCTTGAAGATCTTGTACTTGTAGATCTTGTAGTGTTGCCTTGCCTCTGGTGGTGTAATGAATCATCGCACCAACCAGCAATATTGATCCTTGCCGTCCAAGACCGCTTGTCAGGTCACAGAAGCCTTGTCAAGAGAAGATTGGTACAAGAAATGGGGTCTGGGCCTTTCATGCGATGGTCACAAAGTGAAGTAGGAAGTGCATGGAAGTGCGATTTATATTATATCAATGAATAGTAAATCATTGATTTTCTTCGGCAAACACTAGGAAGGACACTTCGATCAGCTTGACGGTGTACATGGGAATGCCACATAAATGGACTCAGGAATCCACTACCTCCCATCCTTGATGTTTGCACACCGGACTCAGCAGTGTTGGTGAGCTCAGGACGCACTTGGCACTGTGATCTGAACTCGCCATGATAAAAGCATCACCTGATACTGCCGAAATAGCCATGAATATAGCAGCCCCACCCAAGGCAACAACTTTAAGGACGCAGGCGTCCAAACTTATGGCGGAGATCTGTTTCAAAACATTCGAGACAAAGGCTGGAAAGGGATGCACAGTGAAGCTGCAAATGAGCTTCGTAAAAAGCTGTGTGGTCAACTTGTAGGTTCTGAAGTCACACTTCCAGCATACTTATTCCGGAAGAGCAATGATCAATTTCCCTATTGTAATATATTGTAATTACTCCGAAGATACCTGAAATCCTGGTGGAGTAGTGGATCCATTCATTTTGGGATCCTTATGGAGGAACGGCACAAGTGGTGGCCTCAAGCACCCTGACAGAGCTCTCACAGCTCAAGCGCAGCTGAATCAACACATGCACAGCGGTAGCAGCGGTAGCAACAGCTGTTTCCTTCCTGGAATGTTTGATTAAAAATTCTACATATTCTACTCAGACATGAAACAGCCATAATTATTGAATCAATACCAAGCAGTCAGACTTTCAATGAGCCAGCAGTTTAAGAACCTTTCAACCAGCATCTCCAAAGCATCTTCAGAATACCTTTGATTCAGCCGGATCTTTTGTGCGCGAATTATGGCGCGAATTTGGATCTTGTGGCTGCTACAAGTTGCTGCTGCTCTAAAGGCCGCCGCATACCTGCAACTTACAGCCATCAAAGAATGGTGACAATGATGAGAAACCATCGGATTTGCCGGGTACCCCATTTTTAGACAAATTTCTGCTTGGGGAGATTATTATTGAAGCTTCGATTGACAGTGGAGAAGGGAACGGGACACCATCCCACTGCGCGCATCAGATACAATGACCAAACCCGTCGTTTTCCGTCACTGGAAGGATGGGAATTTGTGTAAGGGGAATCATTCCCATAACTGGCCGTATGATAATTAACAGCTATGATCAGGTTGGTGAATCAATTATACACATATAATATGTATATATATATATACAATTATATATATATATATATGTATACAATTATATATATATATATATTATATTGCATCTCACAGAGTGGTTTCTGTATGTTTCTGTTTCATCTCATTGAGGCACACTTGGTTTGGAATCATTTGTTCCCCATGAGTACTTTGGTAATCCCATCCCCAAAAAAAAATCAAACACACCCATTCGATGGTCTCAAAATGTCTCAAAGATATTTGTGTTTTTTCCCCTACTCCACCATGGTGACTCTGGGGGATGTTTCATATCGATGGGATCATCAATATCAGCCGGATTTCCTATGATATTTCTCATGATTGATGGTGAAGATTCCATGAATACCCATGAATATCCGGCGGGATTATCTTCCCCAAGTATATTATTATTTATACCTTCCATGTCCCATTTAGAATGGAGTCTCTACTATTTCTAGATTCTAGATGATATCAGATGATATCAGATTGTCCATGTGTTATTTTTTGTCATCTCGTGTTGTCTCAGTCTCTGGGGCAGGATTGTGCACAGCGACAGGGTGGCGCCTTTATAACTCTGGAGATCGGAGCTGGGTCGACAGCTCAGCACACCTTCCAATGGTTGGAGGAGTGGCTTCCAGCGCTGCCGCGTGCCTGGCTTACCATCAAGAACAGCAGACGTTGATGTAACCCCACGAAGAATAGGGGTTCAACATGATTTAACCATGAAGAATAGGAATTCAACATGATTTAAGCATTCAAAATATGGATTCAACCAGATTTAAGCGGGAAGAAGACGGAGTTCATCAATGAATATAAAACAGATATGGATCTGTTTGAACACGGAGCATTCCTTCAATATGGCCATTGTGTGTGAAGAATGTGTTGATAGATGATCAATCAGTGGATTTTTGGTCTAGACCCCAGAACTGCCGCCACATAAATGGCTAGCGGCTGCTAGGTTGCAGAGCCAATCAGCAAAGACCAGCAGTCTAGATGCCGAAATATCCAGTGTGGTATGCGCAGCATGTTGAATGGGATGTTGTAATGACTTTCCAACAGCATCAGCCTTTGTGGGTTCCTTGTTTGCGTCAGGTCATGTTGTATGAAAATCCAAGACCTGACATGCTGTCAGTTTCAAGACATCAATACGAAGCCTAAAGACCACAATTGTCTACTATTGTGTAGGGACTTGGTATTCAAGGATCAATATTATTCACTATTATTGTATATTGTTATTCTTGATTATTATATATTTTTGTCTATGTTTTTTTTTCTATTATTATCTATTACTATCTACAGTACTCTATACTCTATTGTCTATTGTTATCTATTATTATCTACCACTATTATCTACCAGTATCTGTTCCCATGGTTGATATTTACTATTAACACATATTTTCATCAGTCACTGCCGGTTATCGCTTCATTTCATAGGACGATACTTTCATCAATGTGGCCATCAAGCACGCAACTGGAACTTTGCGCGGCTCTCGCAAGAAAGGATCGAAATGGGGTGCTCATTCTCAAACCCGACTTCATTCACTATCAGTACACATAACAATTTATGCATATGTTTCACTATATATGGCTGCAGCTCAAAATGTAAGGTCCCGATCCATACCCCGGACCCACAGGCGATCCATACCCCCTGATCCATACCCCCGATCCATACCCTCGACATAGCCATATGTATATATACATGTATGCACTGTATACATATCAATATCGATAAGCAATGATAGACAGAATTATTTATGTAGAATTATTTATGTATCATGTTCTATACATAATATACATATATTCCATATATCATATATATTACCATTATACATACTGTAGATATACTGTATATCATGCATATGATATACAAGACACCACGGAAAGGATTGAATTGTTTCCAGGTCAATCTGGCAGATATTCAGTAATTGCAAGCTGTCTTGCGACAGCTTCATCACTGCGGGTTGTACACATTCAGCATCACTTCTGATTTCACCTCGAGAATCACATTCTGATATCTATTGCACAGAATGATAGTTTGGTAATTGTGATGTTCACACGTGTTTCCCAGGTTTTTCCAATTAACAGCAAGTAGTCATTGATGAGTCAGTAGTCATTGATCACAAAAGCAAGCATGAAGCATAAGTACGTCGAACCTGCGTACAACCTGTGCACATCAGTCACAGAATGGGCAATTACACAAGGGATTACACGGGTAGCAACACATAACAATGATATTGTATTGAAGCAGAGTTGCTTTTTATTGGGAAAAAAACTGGTGTATTAGTATTCCTTATTTTACAATGTATCCAGGCTTTCTGATGCAATTTGTCCAGGCGCTATTCCAATCTTCAATCGCGTCTTGAATGGCACCGACTGTGATGAGACTTGGTCCTGGCATGTCCCTTGGTCGTCGCCACGTCACGAAGGGATGGGAAGAATCAATCCGTTTTGGAATCGATATATCAATGGATTGGTTAATGGGAAAATTTGAACCGGAAACCCATGGGATTTTCCCATCAAATTGATTGGGATTTCCGGTTAAAATTTTCCCTTAAACCAATCCAGTGAATATAGCCATTCTGTTTGGGTTCTAGTTATATCTGGGATGATGATGAACCATTCATCCCATCTAAACTTGACCATGGTCACAACCATGGTCGTCGAAGATTCAGCGCATTGAGGTCGATCCGAAGGATGTGAGCTGGGCAGAGGCTGCTGGGTTTCGATGTGGAAGATGTGTTGATCCGAATGGGATGGCTTCACATGGTTTCAGCTCATCAATTGCCATTGTGTCATGTTTTTTTGTTAACCAACTTCTGATGAACATTGATGAACCAAACAAGTTTGAGGTTTTCCCTTTTGTCTAGATTTGGTGCAACACCAATGCCTTGTGCAAAGGCAAGTTGGTCAAATTGCCCCAGCCGCAGTCACGAGAGCTCTTCCTTTTCCTTCTCTGCTCGTTTCCTCCAGTGATATATTTCGACGCCCCGATCAGTCATAGACTCCAAGCGTGACTGCTTTAGTGCCACTTCACTTTCTTCATCTTACTTCATTCCCTGTCCTTTCCCCTTCATCCCATTGCATGCCCCTTCATTTGCATGTACCCTCTGGTAAACATACAAAAAGCTATTGAAAATGGCCCAGTCGAAATCGTGGATTTTCCCATTAATAGCCTGGTGATTTTCCAGTTCGCAAACTGTAAACATTTACCATTTCGGGTAGTTCCAGCTGGCCATCAGAGGTTGCAACAGAAGTGTGCGATGCTTCGCCTGGGTACATTGAGAAGAACAGCGGCTGGCTGACATCACCAGGCCGGTGACGTAAAAAAAAAGCGTCCCAGGAGAGGTGTCATGATATGTTTATATGATTTGATATGGGGATGGGTCAAAACCTATGAATTTATCAATTTTAGTGGGATGAACATCCATGAATCCCAGCTATTTTGAGGTTCACTAGGTACCAGGGTTTTGACTCATAGCCATATGTGTCTTTTAAAGTGACCTTGAAAAGACAGGAATTCAAGATAATTCAACTTCCAAACGTATTTGAATTCTACGGTGCAACTGATTTCAATGGGCAGGTGGAGAGGAAACACACTCGAATCTGTTTTATGGCTTCCAGGAGTCCATTGCTATGCTGCTGACTGTTTGTATGCCTGTACTTGCACATGTGCTTGACACTTCTGTAGACTGGGTGCGGGCGCTTTAGATGTCGAGCCTGCCAGAAATAAAGCAAACGTCCAGATTGGATGTGCACACACATGACGCTGTAAGAATTGACGGGGTAGCAGGAATCTGGTCTTATCACATTGCCCTTTCGATATGTGAAACAAGGAAACTATTATTGCCGGCCCAACTTCACAATGATATTCTATCATGTTCAGTCAAAAGCGCTAGGAGTTGCTTGTTCTTTACATATTTCTTTGAGCCGAACATGATCAGTTCATCTTCAGATTGTCACTGGCTCGAGGCAAATGGTGTCCGTGGACAGTGTCTGTACTGAGAGTTGAGGATCGCCGCAGTGCTCAGACGCAGTTCATTGAAAGCAAAGTTCCTTGAGATCTTAAGTGGCTGGGTCAAAATGTAAGCCCCCAACCTAGAGATGTTTGTCATTCTTTGAGTATTGATCTTCCTATTTTGATCAATTTGAGATTCCCCCAATTTTGACCCATTCCCAAGTGGAACCAACTGAGTTTTCAAGCGTTTTCAAGTGTGGTCTGCAATTTGCAGGTCACCAACAGGTCTCACCATGCCTAGTGATGTCAATGTTAGTGACAGTTGTCATAGTACTTGACTATTAGTTTGCTTGACATGGTTTGTTTTGAAATTACCTCTTTCCAAGTTTCTGCTTGTTGTATAAGAACAAAATCCATTACGACAAATCGGGCACTTGACAAGCAAAGTCTTCAACTGCAAGCACTTGGTTAAGAACCAAGTCCCATCAAAAAGGATGGGGAATAATCCTATCAGAACACGTCAGCTCAGATCTCTCTGCCGAAGCAAAAGGCCAGAAGCAAAGAGAGGACGTTTTCAATCGCACTGCCACAAAGTGTATGTGCAATTTGCATGCCGTTTGGGTGTGTCCGAAAATAGGGTATAACATGGTATAGCCAAATATTTGGGGAAGTGATGATGGACTATTACATTTGGAAGCACCCTATTCTCAAACACCCATTTGATGCCATTTGTACAGGGCAGAGATTCAGGAATTATTGCGATTATTGATAGGAAAAGAGGAAAGAAATGTGGAGCGGTCGCGCAAAGGAAACATGCTGCCTGCGTTTCAAACAGGCACACGCACGGGTCGTATTGCATTTGTGTGAATGGTACCAGCCAGGTACATATGTAAATGCAACTAAATGCGCCTCAATCCAGTACTTGAAAGTTCTGTAATCATGACATATCACGACATATCTCTGTCTATGTATATGATGTAGTGTATCTCTATGATCTCTATGTATATAAGATACATGTATGATATTGTATTATAAATAAAGAGTTTCTGATGCTGAATCCCAAACAAAGATGTGGATTGCACAGAAACGTTAACAAACCCAGACTTGGGGAAGTTTGCTCCCTTTCCACCAGTTTCCCATTAAGCTGTTTGAAAAATCACACAAGTTGTTGACCCATGTTGTGGAATATACTAATGTATCATATCTTTACTAGATACCTCAAATGAATAGTAAATAAACCTTTGATCCAAGGGTCTGGGGACATCATTGATATTCCACAACTTGTTTGAAAACTCTTGAGTTTATTCACTAGACATTAGACAAGTGGAGGCCCCCTCTGGATCCAACCCCGCTGCCAGCTGATGACATCTTTCTCTCGCTGCCAGCCCCACAACCTACAGCAAGGACTGAATCGATGCATAAACTCCAGCAATGCATAGTTGGACGGCGGTTTAGCAGTGCCAAAGGTGAAAACTGGGTGTTTTGGACATGGGAAAGTAGACCAAGAACCAAAGTGTGACAGGAACAAAATCAACAATTGGTTCTTTGTTCCGAACCACTCTTATTATCATTGATGATAGACTATTTAGACTAACGTGTTTTATTTAATAGCCATTATTGATCCTCATTTATCATGGAACCATGGTGAACGTGGTCTTTCGAACAACGGCTTCAATGTTTCAATTGTGGTGCCAGGACAAGACCGATGGATCTCCAAGCAACTCCAGTTTCAAGGCGAAGTCTTCCATGCAAGATGGAAAGAAGTTTCATATGGGGGATTCTTAAGATGGGGGATCCCCAAAAACCATTGGTTTTCAACACTAAAATATACTAAAATGGTCTGATGACTTGGAGGATTTGGGGGATACCCCCATTTTAGGAAACTTCCATAGTGATAACATATGGTTGGCATCCATTTATCGTTAATTTATCAATGTCATGGCAATGTGTAACCTATTGATCACTACCAATGACGATAGCCTTGGGATGACATACATAGATAAATGGTGTCATTTGGTTTCAATTGTTTCATACTGGGCACCAGCATGGTCATCAGTTACAGTTTACAATGTTTGTACTGTACAATATGATAGCCACGACTATAATATTAGCAGCAGTAGCAATCATAAGAGCAGTATCAACATTTGTTTAAATTATGACCATCAGATTCAGCAGCACTTAGTGACATGATAGGATATCAATAACAACAATCGTATGTCATTACGACAAAAATGATAGCCATCGTTATAACTATTGATATCATCCATCATAAGTATCAATACAATTGTAACTATTCAGTGTCCCCTTACTATTGAAGCAAACGTGACAACGCTCATTGTAGCCATGCTGCACTAGGAATCTGCAAAAGATTACATAGCATTGGCAGTAGTCATGACTGTGGTTGCAAGGATGTCGTGACCTATGGTATGTTGAGAATACTGGCAATACCGACAGTCATACCATGTTAACCACGGCAGCATTCTAATCATTGTCAACGGTAGGAATAGTCGTGATTTTAATAGTTATTACTGTATGGTGGCAGGTTTGTTTGTTGATGGTGATGATTATTATTATGACAGTCATCAGTAGTAGGCATAATAGTTGATGCGTTCTAGTTATGATGTCACAATGATATAGTTAACAGTCATGATGTTTGCTAGATGCTCTACTGGTCATTATGCTGATGTTATGTTGCCAATGATATTATCAACAATGATGTAGATACCATTTTAATTGTACAGTAGTATTTGTAATATTGATGATATGTTGATTGGTGTGATTATTACAATGGCAGAGAGCAATCGTAGTCGTAGTCATACTGAATAATGTATTGTTGGGGCATCAACTACTACATATAATTTAATTTTGACTATTTTGATATTTTATATTAGTGTATCATAAATTCATTATTGTTATCATTGTATATCATTGTTGTTGTTATCATGGTCACTTTCTACTTGTAGCGATAGTGATGGTGACAATAATGATAGTGGTAGATTCTATGTGGTGATAATCATAGTAGCAATACTGATAATGATATGTTATTTTCCTCACAAGGTTATTAATAATAGTAGTGATGGGTTCTACTATTATCATTAACATTATTGATCCTATCACCATCGCGTACTAGCAATAAGCTGATAGGGCCCTACACGTTGTAATGTCACCATCCATGCATCACTATATCATAGATATCACTTATCTCTATTAGCATCATGATAACTTTCTAATGATAAGTTATACCACGTTCTATAATTGTTAGTTTTATCAGAATCATAGTATTTTTATATATTAACTATTGTTCTACTATCATTATACTATCATTATATCATATCATTATACTATCATTATATCATATCATTATACTATCATTATATCATATCATTATATCATATCATTATATCATATGATTGTATCATATGATTAAGTACTGCCATTCTCATTGCCTTGTTATGATGTCACCATGCGATGTATTTCTGAGGCCTTTAGCTTTCACAGCTCCGCCTCCCATCAGCATGGCTGCGCCTGGAAGCCCAGCGTTCAGCCATTGTGCAGCGTGGCCGTCATGAAGCCGCATCGTTTAAAAAAAAGGACATTCTGACCTGCCAACATGATGGAAAAACGAGGATTGAAGTTGCGTCAATCAGGAAAAGTTGGGATTCTTCATGATTTTTTCCGAACATGATTCAGGATTTATAGTTTAAAAAGAACAAGTTTGGTATACCCCAAGATATGGATGATAAAGCCACTGTATGTGGGGTGCGTGGAGGTTTCCGAAATCATGGGGGGTACCCCCAAATCCAAATCACAACCATAGTGACTTGGGGATCCCCCATGACTTGAGAAAGCCCCATTTTGTGATGGTTCATCCATTGGATTTTCTATGTTGGTCGCCTGAAATCCAGCGATTCTCATGTACGAGCCTCAGGTATTACGACGCCCATGGGGGATGAGCCAAGCCGTAGTATCCGCGCTAGACAAGGGGCGGTCAGTCGGAGCACAGGCAACACAGGAGCCCATGGATGCAGATGACCGATGTCAGATAGTTAATATAGCTAATAGCTGGATGGATTATTTGGAATAGATAACTGTTCAATGATTAATATAGTTAATAGTTTATAGTTTATAGTCACTCACATCAGATCGTTGATAGATATGGATGGACATCAGAAAGTTCAGGATGGACTATAGTCACACACACAGCGTATCTTTATTTGTTTGTGATCAGATGGAATTGCCATATTATTGACTGATTTTTTTTCCAAGGGGATCAATGCGCCACCAAGTAATTCCCAGATATACTAAGTGTCTACTATTATTATTTGGTATGAAATTACATACATATCGGCATATCGTCCAAAAGATGAGGGACTCACGATTTCATGCAGCAGTTTGTGATTGGGACGTGTGTCCTTCATGTAGGGGAAAATAATTGTTGTCTATGGAATCTGGAACATCCATGATAGTAATCTCCCAACTTAGCCAGATTTGCTTCTGAAAGATGCCCCTTGCTTAGAGTCGAAGTCAACAATGACTTCCTTCCACGCTACGATGTTTGATTTCGCGATGGTACAGAACATTGCTGAAGTCAGATGAAAAAATGTGCGGACTGAAGAGAGACAATGCCACTGGTCTTCTTAGCCTTGCTCCCAGAATACAGATGGGATTGCCCAAAAATGGGCTATAACTAAACTCCATTCTTGTTGAATGAGTTGTGGTATTGCCCATCAAATAATTTGATGGCCTAAATTTTGGGCAAAATTCATTTTCAGACAATCCCACATCATATTGTTAATATTGTTTGTTCTATAAAAAATCCATGATATCCCATCAGTTTCATTCAACACAACCATGTTGTTGGTTAATAACTCCATGTTTGAATCACATATTTGTGGTGTCTCTGTTTCAAGCTACGCATCACCATTTCTGCAAGGCTGTAGCCTTTTTCTGAACATTGACATTTCTTGATATTGAAATTATTGGTATGTCCAAACAATCATGAAATAGTGATTGACAACTGGTTTAAATAATGCAATATGTTTATATTATGGTAAGAATAACAACGGCAAGAATGATATATAGTAAATTAATAAGACTATTTCTTCATATGATCCACCTACCAGGCCTGTAAGTAGTACCAGCTTCTGCCTGAAGACTCTTCGGAATCTCCAGGTCTTCCTGGTGGAGCGCATCGATGCAGATTCTTTTGCATCTCAGGAAACCTGGAAATGCAGTCGCTTCTCATTTTACCAATGGGAAATCCACTACGACTGGGGAAGCGCCATTTTCCCATCTGGGGAAGCTGTTCGATTTGTTTTTTTTTCGGCGCTTCATCGCAATGTCGCAGGAAAAGATGCGGCACATGAATGCTGTGTGCTTCCTGAGGCTACAAACTGAGAACGAGACGAAACTGTGATTTCGGTTCGCTACGGTGGTTTCTCAAGTCATGGGGGTACCCCAATAGCTGGATGGTTTAGTTTATACTGGAAAATCACATTAAAATGGAAAGCACCAGTTGTGCCAAAGTTGCACTGGTGGCTAGTTTGTCGCATTTTGCACTGGTGGGTTCATTCGTAGTGATGATCATTAAGTCCAAAAATACTACGGGAAAAAGATGCAATGGTTGCAGTCTAAAAATCCACTTCCATTGAACATCATTGAACCATGGTCAAAAAAAATTCAAAAAATGCATTAGCCAAAAAAAACACCAAGAATCTGCAATGACATAAACCATGGTTAGATTAAGATTGGTTTGTTTTTTTGTTGTCGCTTATGTTTTTCGGAGTCCAATCCATGGCCGCGACATCCGAGGCCAACGAACAAAAACTTTCTGAAGCTTTCGCAGGAGCTGAAGAATCCCAAGTACAATGAGGCGGAAATTTTCGTGGCGAGGGAGTCTCGTGATTCTGATTCGTGCCTTTTATTAACTTGTGGAAATGGATGAAATGGCAAGGAAAATGGGGACCTCACATGATTTAATGATGAACCATAGGGATTTCATCAAGAATGGATGCGTGGGTTTGTTTAAAATTGGTTGGGTAGCACCAATTTATTCCTGATAGGTAAAATATGGTAAATTGGTGTGAGAAATCATGGCATAGAGTGGGGTACCTGGTTTTCAGACAAGCCCATTTGAAGGCATTTTACAGGCAAATGACCCAACCTCCTCGTTTTTCATGACACATCCTTGAATGGGTACTCAGGCCTCTGAACCTTTTACAGTCAAACCAGATCTCAACAAAACAGTGGGGGGTTATTCGTGGGTACAACTGTGGTAATAACCCCCCTCACGTCAGATATAGTTCCTGCAACTATGATGGTTGTGTATATCCACTTGGTTCGCCATTAGAATTGCAACTGCACCCCCATTTCATACAGACCAACAAAAAACTGTTCGGTGTGTCGCTGTCGCTGTCGCGTGCTGCCTTGCTCAGTATCATCTCTTTTTCACCAACGTGGTGCCACACGTGCGCTTGGACCCTTTGGCGTCCTGCGACGAGTACGAGCTTGTCAAGCAGGCGCCTTGGGGATAGAGTCGAGTGCGGATTGTGGTAGCCCCAGACAAAGAATCCCATGTAGTGAATCCTTGCATCACCAAGATTGTTTTTTTCCCTGAAAGATTTGACATACTGATCTTAACACCGATATAACTCATCTTACTGATCAGCTTTGAATTGATCTTGTTTTGTCTTGTTTGACTGGCAGGTGCAAGAGTTCTTTGCTGATGTTTATGCCGTCAGCGACCAAAGGGAGGGCCGAACATTGGCAGAAATAGCACATGATTTAGATTTACATGTGCCAACCCATCAAGGGACGGATGACCATACCGCATTCATCCCATGTATATTACTTCACCATGGCATGCATGAGATGCCAATGACAAAGGTGAACCACGACCTCTTCTCCTTGAATTTGCCATCTACAGTGCGTTTGACCGAGGACACGAGTTGAGTTGAAGAGATTCCAAGTGTCACAGTTCTGCTGCCCACCAGGATGGACATATACTAGCAGAAATGGGTTATTCATGATTATTCTATGTTCTTGGCAACTGCTGATTGTCTTTACAAGTGCATTAGTTATTCTATGGTCTGATTATATATGGATATATACATAATTACATGGAAATATCAAGGTCCACACCAATGATTTGGGGATTCTGGTAAGTCACAACGACGTCACTGTCCTCCCTCACTGGAATGCTGGTTGGGATTCGGGAAATTACACCAATAAAGCTTTATTTATTTCAGGTTAGTGAATCATTATATAATCCCTGTTGTTGATGCTTACTATCCCTATACTCCCTCTGGCAATACCCAGAAATTTTGGTTCCGGCTCCGATAGGATCATCATTGCTGGAGTCCCTACGAGGAAAGCGTCTTCGAACGTATCATCGAGGTGCGGCGCCGGTGGTGGCCATGCAGCTTCAAAGAAAACCAATGCGTTGGTGGAGGATTGGTTATTTGGTGGAGATTTATCATGATTTAATCATATCCAATCACCATTTTGTAGAGGTTTTAATCATCAAGAGTATATTTGGGGATTACTTATTGCTATTTAGTGGGGTTCTATGGTGTTTTTATGCATCATCTTTATAGAAGTTTTCAATGATGCTTGATTGACGATACTTGGGGCTTTCACTACCCCCAAAAAACTCCTTGTGATTATCATCATATTCATCAAATCAGAGTCGCTCTCATAAGCCAACCATTCCGAATCGCGGATTTTCTTGGGCTTTTGATACGGCTCAGTTGAGTCCATGCCTGGCAGGGCCTCCTAGCCACTTGCCTTGCCCTGCGCATGTTGCCGGCCATTCGCTACACCGGCGCGTGGGGGGCCTCAGGACCTTGACCCTGAAGCACGGGTGGATTTGGGAATTACTGATGCAGAGAGGGGGTGTTTTAGGGATAACCTCTGGTTATTTAAAATAGCTACAGTATAGATGGCCCATTTATAGATTATAGATGGTAAAAATGATATACCTATTAAAGGTCGTGGTGTTCCATAGCGATACGCTAAATTATCAGAGGGAATACCTATGGTACTCCGTAACAACTAACTAGCAAAAGTCGGGATTGTTTACCCGTAGAAGTGTGGTTATATCATACTACTTATAGTTCAGTGGAACTGGTGCACCCCAAGTATCATCCATCATAGGAGTAGGAAGTCACCACGATACTTCGATGAGTCTTTTTGTCTCGCTGATTATTTGATGACTATGCGTACATATTTGATGGAATATTTAGGATTGTTGTCATCCACCGTACCATAAATATCTACCAAGACTGATTTTTTTCCATCGACCCTACCTGAACTAGGGGGATGGTAGACTAGTAGCTAGCTTCCACACATATCCGTATCCATCATTCATTGGCTACAATCCCTATGGTTGATGGTTAAAGCGATGGCTGGTTCATCATCATTATCCCATATTATCCCCATTATTTAATGGCCGTCTCTTCACATAAACCCACAAAAACTTACGCGAAATACGACCCACGTACCGGTGGCAATTTGTGGAGGTGCGAACTTACGAGGCAACTTGCACATCGTCTCGAGGCGCGATATATGGAGGTTTCCTAAAATGCGGGTAGTATACTCATTTGTTTTTACGAAAGTTCCATATGAAAACTATAATTGTTAAGTTACCATATTGGGATACATGATAAATGCTTTAATTTAAGAATATATTTGTGGGATAATGTGGGATATATATATATACACATGGTAATTCTCAAGATGATATTAAAGTGATGTATCACTATGTTATTTTTCTTATGTCCCTTTTATATTTACCACACAATAAACCCCAAAATACCACTGTCTATCCTTTTGGAGTCATTTGAGATGCTGATATTTACATTACATGGATCAATATATATATATATATTGCAATGCTATTACATTGCAAAATTACAATGATATCACTATAACGTATCAACATATATAATCATATATAATCATATACATATATGTATATATATATATATATATGTATATATATATATGTATATATATATATGTATATACATATATGTATGTGATTCTATGATTGGTAAATAGGTGTAAATTGGGGATGCTGACTATGATTGTGGATCCCACATTGAATCAGATGTTCCAAGATCTCAATGCTCAAGCTTTTTGCACCTCAAGTCCTTGATTTTCAGATTCTGCGATTCAGTTCTTTTCGACCTTCAAAGTCCAGCATCTGATTCACTCAGACATGAACATCAAGTCAGGTAAGAAACATTGTCCACATGGCCCTGCTTCGCCCACGGTTTTTTGGTGTCCTTTGCCAGTCAAGAATCCATGAAGAGCAGAGCCTCTTTGAAGGGATTGTCAAATCGCAACAAAAGGGAGAATCCACTCCTGTGGCTGCCTCAAAGCTGACTCCACTTGTATGTTTGGAGAGAGTAAATGTTTCAGGTGTTCATGTCTTTTTTTGTCTGCTGATTTGTGCTGCTCTTGCATTGACAGCCAAGGTTCTGTTGCTATTTGACCGAAGGCTTGGAAACACTGAAACTGTGTTTGGCGTGCTGCTCGGTACTGGCAGTCCATGCAGTTTGCAAGAGATGCCCAAGAAAGTTGTTTTTTCCTTCTGTACAGGAACGACCCAGTTACGCCGTTGCTACAACAATGGACGTACCAGGCACGACTTGATTTTTAGAGAGGGCATCGCACATGAATTTGTGATCGTCAATTATCATCAATCATTGTCAATCATTATCAATAATCATCAATGAACCATCATCCATGAACCATCATCCATGATCCATCATCCATGAACCATCATCCATGAACCATCATCCATGATCCATCATCCATGAACCATCATCCATGAACCATCATCCATGAACCATCATCCATGAACCATCATCCATGAACCATCATCCATGAACCATCATCCATGAACCATCATCAATCATCAATCATCAATATCCATATCCATCCGCCCATCCATCATAATCAATCACCAACTATCAGAAGTCATCAGCTGGATGTTTCCCCACTTTCCACCGCAACACATGTCTATCATGAACTGGAGCATGTCAGACAAAGCCATACAAGTACAGTAATTACTATAATGTTGGTGAAACAATAATAAACCATCCCAATTTTTTCCATAAATAGGTGGTATAAACCATTCCCACATGGGTGGTTTATTATTGTTTTACCATGTTTTACCCACATTACAACTGTTTGTGTGTTTGCCATTTCAAACACACAAAAATCACGTAAAAATGGGAAATCACAAGGATTCTCCAAGCCAGGGAAACATGGAAACGTCCCACACCAGAATTTGTTTTTCACCCCAACATGACGACCCTGCAATTCGTTTCCAAACATAGAGACTATTCTCAGGGCTGAGCTGTTTATTTTGAACATGGATTATGGAAACAGACAAATTTTCACACCATATTTTGTTTCTATAGAGTTGATTATTTGATTATTATTGTCATCCCAATAGATATGATACAAACATGTAAATACGCAATACAGTCTAGTAGTGAACATACTATAGATACAGATAATATCTTAAATACTTCGTAGTAACATAAATAAACCACATGTAGTATCAGTATACAGATGGTATACCTATACTTTTAAATACTACTTCCAAATCATTGGCGCAACATGTAGTACACCATACAGCTCTATGGTTTGCTCAACCGCTGGCGTGGCCATGTTGCCATCAGGCCATGGTCCACGAACTCTTGGGGATGACCAACAACATGGTCGACCTCAAGAAGGCGCAACGACATGCAACGACTCTCCAGTTGACGAAGAAATGGGGACGGGCTTTCCCATGGAAAGATGGGGGAGGTGAAACCATGATTGAACCATGAGAAATGAGGGTTAAACTATGAAAAATGTGGATTGGACCATCAACAAACAGGGATTGAAGCGATGAACCTTGCTAATATCTATTGACGAATCCGGGATATAATTGGATATTATGGGGCAGACTTAAACCAATGATATGATGGGATATGGGTGTGTTTGAAGATAGCGTGTACTCCTGAAAATGATGGAAATGGAAACCATCAAAATTTGGGAGTGCATTATTTTGAGATAAACCCACATTCGGTAACTAGGGTACATGAGATGGTTTGATTTATTTATGGCAACTAGCAAGGACTATAGCCTTTATGGAATTAAGTTATGGAATAGGATCAAAGGTTGTGGTTTTGTTTCTGTAACAAAACTATATCGTAGTCATGAGCCGGACATAAATTGTACACAATGTAGAATGATTTAATATAATATCATATATCTGGATATATCTGGGTCATTTCTATTATCTCCAAGCACCAGTTACCAGTTGTTGAATATTTGTGATTAAAGGTCACAACTATTGCCATCAACCAGCCCTGACGCCAGCATGACCTTTCCGCGTGCCAGGTCTCGAAGGACATCAACCGGGAGTTGGAGACCATTGTGATGTCTCCGCTGCAGGAGATGTGCTAAGTGGTACCCTCTGGTAATTTAACGTAGCTATTGAAAATGGCCATTTATAGTGGATTTTCCCATGAAAAATGGTGATTTTCCATAGTTATCTTAGTTTACTGGAGGGTAAGTGGTTGGGATGTGCCCACATTTGGAACCCCGGGCCCCCATCCGGATCAATGGTTGAAGAAGAGTTGACAAGTCATATTCCCAAAGACCAGTCGCAGTTTGATCATTGAAATTTGAAGTACCCCATGTTGAGAGACTCCCATCTAGTCATGGCTCGTGAGCATTCCGAGCGATTCCTTGGACGGTTGTCACTCAACAGGACCAGTTCTTCAACGACAACTTGTTTTCCAACTTTGGAGATCTCGGACAAAATATCCGCAAGTATGTTGCATCCTCAGAAGGCGAAATCAGCGAAGTGATGATGATGATGATGATGATGATGATGATGATGTTTAGATGATTTTTAGTCAACTTTGCACTTGTGTATACTGTACATGTGGGTTTGTTGAAAAACAGTGTACCCCTTTCGGTCACACCCCATGCTTCTAAGAGGATGCACCACCGGTGAAACAGGACCAGCTTTTCAGAGGGGACTCCAAAACAGCATTGAAAGGCACCCCATCCCATTGTGGTGGGGGTCCAAAATAATCCTCCCAAAGATATCCAAAGATTATATAATGAAGCGATAGTGATCATGATCTTTCATGATCTCCTTGACATGTGTATATTATGATACCTGCATATGATCGTGTTATATTATGTTTTAATCATGCATATGTTAATTTCTAGAGAGTCCGGAGAGCGTGCCTCCAGGTCGAGAAGTATCAGAATGACACCAAGAACACTGCCCGCATCGAATCTATTGAGGACGACAGTTTTTGACAGTGAGTGTACGATGTCGATGATCAGCTAAGTCTGCTGCTTCTTCGCCTTCAGCTTGCAGGAGATGCAGCGGTTTGTGGATGAGTATCCAGAGTTTAGACGTTTGTCAGGACGCGTGAAAGTCAGGGATTGAAGAGATTCACTTTCAATGCCTGGTCTTGATTGTCTAGATTGAAGTTCGGACAGTTTGGAAAGCCAAACGTTTTGGATGTTTGGGAAATGTCAATTCGAACCAGTTAAAATGCATTAACATAGTTATATTCTGTTTTCCCCATTAGAGTTGCCATTTATACCTCACTTTTGAACCAACAACTAACAACCGTAAAGATGATGAACATACATCTCCCAAGACGGTGACTGAACCTCTGTGCAGGAAACGTCTCAAAGCATGTCAACGTAGTTAGCGAGTTGTCGTGGCCTTTGTTGATGCGACAGATAGAAAACTCACAGGCAAATGATGCGTCTTTTTTGTTTTCCCCACAACATATATCGTTTGGTCATATCAACATTGCATGACATTGTATTCACAGATGCCTATCAGTGACTATCAACACTGGGCATGGGTCAAAATCGTCCAGCAAATATCTCTAGTTGTAAAAATGGATGATAAATCGGGGGTTTGTCTGCGGGTGGCTGCAACAGGGTCTTCACCACAAGCAAATGATAGCCACAAAGGGGGAGGAATTGTGTTAATTGTGCATGTTTATCAGCCATTTTCCCCTTTGTATCTGTGGTGTTGGGTGCAATCCTGAAGCCATGTGATTAGGTCGCCATTCTATCCCATTGTATCACCAGAAAATGGTTGGCGGGTTTTGGGGTTCAACAATTTACGGTTTTTCAATCATAGAAAAGGGATGGATGGCTCAAAAAAACCCAACCAGTTATAGCTAATCCCCCATTGTATCACATTAATATCACCATTATAATCAACTGCATAGATAGCACCATGATATTCCGAATCATGTGACCATTCTATCCCGCTATGTCATAAAATTGTATCACTAAAACCTCCATTAGACCCACTATAGCTCCAGTATTGTATCCCCAATAGTTGGGTGATGTTCAACAAATAAGGACATTTACCAACCCTTCTTCATCCTCCAAAAAGAAATAGCGGGAATCTTTCCCAGACATCGTGGCCGTTCAGGTCAGCGCTGATCGAAGCGCATGGACTCTTGGAGGCCAGCTGCTTGGATGTCCTGTGGGGAGAGCATGGATAGCATGGGGAAATATGGCTAACATATTTCTGTTTTGGGTTTCTACCATTGATGGCTACTGAGTGATGATGATGATGATGATGATGATGATGGTGATGATGATGATGATGATGATGATGATGATGATGATGATGATAAACTTGATGTGGAATTCGTCTGGCTCAAGCTTGGGACCGAACGACACGAATGCCATCAAGCCATGGACCCTGAATTGCAAGTAGACCGAAGCTGTGGATGGCTGGCATGGCTTTAATACGTGTAACAAGTCCATGAAGTTGACTGAAACGTGGAAAAGTGATGTGAGAGCAATGCTGAAAACCCCTGTTGGTTCATTATCATATAGGGTTATACTGCGATCCATTCTGGAAAATCCTATTAACCAGCCGTACAAAGGCACCACGATGCGGGCTTTGAACACTGCTCATTTAAAAAGTGTGACTTGTTAAGACTTGTTACACTTCAGGATGCTCTCAAAATCTCAAGTGTAAACCGCTTGCCATGTTTTTCAGCACAGAAAGTTGCAGATCTGCACGGCACCCACCACGGACATCCCGTTCCCGACAAGTGGTATCATCGACACCAAGGAAAAGGTTGGCTTCTCTGCAACAACGAAAAGAATCTTGAAGGCACCATTCCAGGGAACACCTCATTGGATACCGGACCGATCTGCCGCAGTTGGAACATGTTGGAAGTTTCCAACTGCTTCCTGGAAAAGACTGAGGGGTCATGGGAAGCTCCCTCCTTCAATTTTCTTTGGTGAACATCTGCAGGAAATCCCGGTCCCAATTTAGGAGTTGTGTAATCTCATCAGACCTCGCTTTCCTGCATATGTGTGTTTCCTTAAACGCTCAAACCATTGATATGACTGACGACTCCATTTGCCAACCCTGGGGCAATGCGGAACCACTGCCTTAGGTCGGCCTACCTGAGCCAATTGCGCAGGAGGGCAATTGGATGACCATCCATGTCCAGAGTCAACTGGTCCGCACTGGAGTGGTAAAAGAAAGACAACTATCGTAGGACTACAGCAATTCCAAAAAAAGATGGCGACATTAAAAAATCATCAAAAACATCCTTCCAGTAGGTAAAATAGTGTTTTTTTCTACCTATTTTGGAGCGAACCATGAATCCAGTAAACTGGTTCGTTTTAATGAAAAACCACATCCCTGTGGCTCCTGGTGGTCACCCTGATGTGCCAAGCGTCCACTAAGTTGGGCTCGGAGCGACTGGAAAAAGAGTTTGGAGTTCCAAGGACTGCGACCGTCAGCTTGTTTGCCCTTGTGATGATGGAGCTCTGCAAGAATGTTCGCAAAGTACTGCAAAGAAACAATTTGTCAATGTAGATGCACATAATAGCCAATTGTTTATGCAAATTTCATGTCATTGTCATTTGTGTGTGTGTATGCGATGAGAATGAGAGACTGAGAATGTGAAAGCAGGATCAAATAGACAAGTGCAATCGCGTGCTTTTCTCATCGTCTTGCCAGCATTTCCTGCCAACCCTTTGAGGATGTTGGGAGTGCCGTAACTTTTCAGGCTGGTTGAGGGCTGGTCGAGATAGGTGACAGAGCAACATCTTCAAGAAATCCACATGTGGATGCCAAAAGATAGGGTATTCCTATGTGAATGCCATGATTTATCATCATTTCTCCGACAAAACAACATATTAATGTTCTGTCACTAATGTTCCCTACAAAACCATTGTTTTTGGATTATACTGTACACAGTTATACCACCATTTTCAGAGAACAGCCATGTCTTTTGTCACTGAATTGATGGTCATCATCTGAGGTCGGTCAGCGAGAGCTCTTTTATGGCTTGGACTGCGGATGCCTTGGAATGACACCTCGCAACTTGCCAATGTGCCAGAGCGGCTTTGGCTGATCATTTTTGTCACAAAAGCATCTCTTAAGCACAGTTATGATTGTAGTGTAACGTGATGTAACTTATTATAAGGTGTATGATTTGCAGTTGTAAATCATCGACGTCTATTTATAGTATAAATTGCATATACATACATATATACATGCGTGTTTGCATATTTAGAAGCATGAGTGCTTGCCTGCGAGTCTGCATACAGTACATTCGTTGCATATGTATGTGCATGCATTGGTCCTTATGCTCACACCACGCAGCGTATCTACCGACAAGTAGCGAGGCCCACAGATGCATTCGGCTACTCGACATTACAGTACAGTGTACAGTACGGTATATACAACTGAGTCACAGAATGTTTGGACGCGATACAATACCTGGGTTTGCTCAAGGTTATTTGTTCTTTTCTCATCGGTTGATACGCCATTTGAAAAAAAATATGCAGGCCCGAGACCCCTCGATGATTGAACCGAAAGCATCCTGGTTTTCGCAGATTTTCCCTTCAACCCAGTAAGTCACAGGCCTTGCCTGTGTGGCTCATCCTACTTAGTAGGTCATATAACATCATATAACCCTAGTTAGAAGATGTTTGAAGTGGAATTACCCTACTTAAGCCTGCTTATACCACTTGTAACGAGGGATGACATAGCCTACTTGCTAAGCGGGATGAGCCATTACTTTTAGGTGAGCAACGGCGTTTGTACGTGCCGGCAGCAGAAGCTTTTGCAGCAGCTGCCTGTCCAGCCATGGGAATCTTGGAGTAGTTGAAGGATGTTCAAGGGACAACTTCCTGGAAACCCACAGACTGTTAATAAAACGATGTCATAAACCACCCATATGGATTGCTGGTTTATAGATGTTTATAGCTCCTATTTGTGGCAAATTGGCGATGGTGGATCCTATTGCTTTGCGAAGCTCCGGCATCCAAGGAATTCCTCCCAATTCAGACCTGGATGTGCTCGTGGAGTGCCTCAAGATCGAGTGCCAAATTGAGCGATGACATGTGCCAGGAGACCCTGGAAAGCATGCAATGTAAGTAGTAGCCATATCTAGCCACACTTGGGATTGTTCAATCAGATTTCAAACAAGAGTAAAATGGAATGAAAGTATATGGAAGTGCAAGAAGTACATCTGACAGCCAGGATTTGGTGGTCAAGCTCAGCTATGGGAGGTTGGATTGACAACGGAGGTGACACGGCAGGAGTTGAGCGGATCCGATCATGTCCGAGGCACCCTGCCTGAAATCTCGATACTGCGCCTGGCAAAGCTGAAGTCGTGGCAGGATCTTGCTGGACCCCGCATGTTTGGTACAGCTGTTGGTGACACTAGATCAGACCAAAGCAGACCCTTTTGCTGGTCAGGTGGGTAATGAGATCTACAAGGCCACTGGGACTTTGCAGTTCGAAGGAGTGAAGAATCTTGGCCTTGAGCAACGCCGCGCCGCGTCTCGCATGGCCAGTGCAACAGACTTCCCTGGCAGCTGGAGAAAAATGAGCGAACAGCCGCGATGCATCCTGATGCAAGATTAGGATAATTAGGTTCCTAAGAGCGACAGAGCATGAGAATGGCCTTTGCACCACTGCCGTAATGGGACAAGAGGAATTCAGCTGCAACTAGTACAAGACTCTCGACGCAGGTAAGAACTGAGACAGTATTGGCCCAGCCGAGATGACAAGTACAGTCCAACAATAGATGTTGGGATACCTCTTTCTTGGTTTCCAACTTCAACATTTTCACACAATACAGACTTTATAGTTATAGTCCGGCCTTGCCTTATTGTATCCGTTCTTCAATATCTTCTTATTCAACCTTAGATGTAGTTCAAATTTCAATCCATTTCAACATATAGTCGTTGTTGTATGTTGCAATATGGAGGTTTCCTAAAATAGAGGTACCCCCAAATCATCCATTTCTAGATCGGATTTTTTCCATTATAAACCATCCATTTTTGGGTACCCCCATGACTTAGGAACCCCCGATATGTTGTAGTCAGAGATCAACTCGGCGACCTGGTTGTCAAGCCATCGCCAGGCCTCTCAGCTGGAGCAAGACATCGCGTGCACGGAAAATCGCCAGGCGCAGTCCACGGCGTAACGATGATGTAACGATGGGAACGCAAAGCAGTTGATGGTTGGAGTGTTTTTTGTATTTTTGGATAGTGCAAATGTGTGTGTGTTTAGTTGACTACTCTGGCTGCAGAATGAAAATGAAAATGCAAATGTGATATTTGTATGTCATATGAGAAATATTGATATATGAGACATCACCAGCTTGATATGGATGTAATGTAGATGTGTTCTTAAAAATGGACTTGATACACCAAATTGTGGCCATTTTAGTGGAGAAGATAATGATCAACCATCAAATTTTGGGGTATCCCATGTTCAGACAAGCCTCATGAGGGAACGTTTATGCGGATGTTTATGCCACATAGCTGATAGAACTGAGGATGGGTTTTGCTTTAAAGCAAGGAACTTAACTTTTGGGTTCAATTACTTGAACAAAAAGACAACATTGACAACATGTTAATGCCACACATATCGGTAGTAAAATTAGATAAATTGGTGTATGAACGGATTTACCGTGCAAAAGACATCGACATTTTGCACCAGAAAAGTACGTGGAAAACGTGGTCAGAAAGCCGTGGAAACACACCAGGAGCATTTCCGAACCTTGGTGGACTTGTTGAAGAACTCCAAGATCACCACCGTGGAGCACCGAAAGAAATCACTTGAAATCCGTGTGTTTTTGAGTTGCGTTCACGACAAGAAGCGGTCTTTTGTTACTTGGATGAATTGAAGACCTGGGTAAACTATGGTGTCAGAATGCTGAGTGATGATGATATATCGAACTATCACGGATTATCCTTTACTATCCTATCTGATTGTTGGTTTTATGGTGGAAGAAACATGTCAGTTGTTTGTCCCGTTTGTTTATCACACTTTCCTGCATCAGGAGGGACTCCGCTTGGTCCTGCTCTTCGCCCTGAGGCCAATGTTGACCCATTTGGGTGCTGGAGATTTGGAGAGGATACCCCCACATCGCCATTTTTGTCAGGGAAAATGATAGTATTAAAATGATGATGCACCAGTGGATGGAATGGGGTACACTATTCTCAAACATATCCATACCCAAGACTAGGTGCGCAATTGAAACTCTTGATTCCATGAGCACTTTCAATCCTAGGAGGGTCTTTAAGAAAGCACTGAAGAAATAGAGATTGGCAGCTGTGTTTCTGGCACTAGTTGGGTTTGTCTGATTTGGGGTATACCCCCAGATCCAGCGTATTGAAAAGCTATAAATCCTCACATTTCCCATTGAATTGCTAGTATATAATTCCTAAGTTGTGGGTCAATCCTCATTTTCACACACACACACAATTGTCCAGGTACGAGCAGGAGTACAACTCCATTGCGCAGCTGAAGGCCTAGAGTTCCTTTTTATTTCATCTGTAGGCCTCAGGTTCACAGACAATTGGGTTGATTTGCGCTCACCGTCACCCTCTTAGATTCGGTAGCAAGTCTATTCATCCTTGCTGATTTCATTTTCATCTACATCATATATCTTGGGTTTTAGGTGACTTAACCATACCATTCCACTATTATCTACAATAATATCATCTACTCCACCAAGATTAAATATATTACCCTCCAGTAAATTAACATAGACCCTGGCAAATAGAAGATTAGTTTCCACTAAAAATTGGCTATTTTCCGGGTCTATGTTCATTTATCAGAGCGTAATCATTACATAATATGCCATGTTTCACTCATTTCTGCAGCAATTAGTGGGGATACCACGCCCTTCAGCACGACGCAACGTAGCCATCCACAGCTTTCAGGATCAGCTGCGCATCAAGAAGGTTGGCGATGATCAAATAGGCGCAAGTTGTGGTGGTGCTGCGTCAGAATGTGTGGTGATTGTTTGAGACCTTGCAGTGATGTGGGACCAAGATGAGAAACAAGACATGTCATCTGAACCAGTATCCAAAAATGTGGGTTTCCTATTTCATCATGACTAACATCAAATTTATATTTCAAGAAATTGTCATATTTAGTCTAAGAAAGATTTTGCAAATTTGTGAAATCCACAAACAAGTTTTGCTACCAGTGAATGCCTTTCCGCACTGTAGGACTCATCGACAAACTGCTTCGGTATGCTGGATCGCAGCACGGCGCAGATGGGAGCATGTGGGAGCGCGTCACAAGTAGCAGTGATTCAAAATGTAAGCGGACAGTATAGGTCAACCTTCGATAGCTGAGTACAGTCTTTGTTATAAGTGGGGATATCTACAAATATATATATATATATATTATGTATATATATATATATATATGTACATATTATATGTACATGAAAGTAAGCAGCCAACCTCCAAGATTGGCCATGACTAGGCCAACTGTATGAGGCTTGGAGTCAACCCACTCTTGGAACAGATCTCTGTTCCAGTCAGACCACCTTCGGCCTTACGTGAGGCAAGTTCGAAGCAGCGATCTTTTCCAAAACAAATCTTTCCTCCAGATTGTTTGGACCTGAGATGGCTATGAGTCAAAAACCCTGGTACCTTCTGTTCACCTCAAGTCATAGCTGGGATTCATGGATGTTCATCCCATTAAAATTGCTACATTCATGGGTTTTGACCCATCCCCAGATGGCTGAGAGTCACAAAGAGAGTCACAACCCTGGCCCCTTTTCTCCCATGGCTTTGCCGTCGAAAGTACGCGACCGATGAAGTCATCTTCCACCGATCTGAAAATTCACCATTGAAATTGCCATAGATTACAGATCGGGGTACCCATTTTTGGACAAAACATATTAGATACATGGTTGGTTGCAATATCCCAGTATATACACTATATCCCCCCCAAAAAAAGGTTGGTTTTGCAACTATCATTCTTCCTAATTTCTGGCTGGTGGAATCCTCCATGGTCATATGGTCATCCAAGAATTTCCATGTCACCTGCTTTCTCGCCATAGGCCAAGAGCACCTTGACAAACAGCTTCAAGGGTGTGGAAAATGTGCACTCCTTAGATGGATTTCTGGCAGATGCCACTTAATCAGCTAGAATTTCTGAATGAAATCTTGGAGAATGAAACGCACATATCTTCCTTGATCTTATTCGCGATTGTGTTCGCCTGCCTCCTGTGGAGCCGAGCCATAGGTCTACACGCAGCACAAGACCCATTTGTCAACGGTGGTGGAGTCCCTGATGAAGGGCCGCCTGAAAGAGGCGGGTTCTTTTCTGCGCTTGACACACGGGCTTGGTCATGTTCTTACAGCAGCTATAAGGTTTAGCATTTGTGTTTGCCCTTGAAGAATGGGTCAGATACCCATTTTAACATATTTTAATGGCAATTTGAATGGAGAAACTCAGGTCATCCCCCCGAGGCTTGATACACTGACTTCTGTGACTTTGGGCAAAACAATACATAACAAAACCACTAGGGCACCCTAAAGTCTGCGCCCAAAATGGTCTTGTTTAAACATAGTGGTTGCCCCAAAATAGCGGGGTGATTGTGATGTTCATTGCGCTTAAAATGATGACAAACCCTCGGATTTCTTGGATTCTAAGTTTGACAGAACCCCAAATGGTTCAAAATGACATGTATGAAATGTGTGAGCCAGCGGGAGCTTGCCCCGTTTCCATTGGATTGGCAAGGAATTCTCGTGAAGCGTTTCTATTGTTTTTTTCAATTCTGCCTGTTTTCTGTTAGTGTTCCTCCTTTGTCTTTTGGGTTTGTCATGGTTTGTCCATTTATTTAATAGCCCAAAGATTCCATGGTTCACCATGAAATGCGGGTAAACCTCCCATTTTCACAACTCATAGTACATCAATCCTGTTACTGTATATCTCCACAGCATGGTTGGTTGACATTGTCTCCATGTTCGACAATACATGACAATACCGTCCATTTTTCATGATTTTCATGGCCAAAACCTCCATCTGTTGATGATGTTTGATGGGTAAATCTCCATTTCTGGTTGTTTCTTTGTTGTCTTCTGCTCGGCCAGACTAGCTATCCCTACATGCAGAGCAAGGTCTCGGGCCTGACTCTCAGATTTCTCAGCGAAGGACAAAACTGCTGTGGACACAAGGTGTCAACACAACGGTATTTGTTTCTCTGATGTTTTTGTTCAACTAGAAGAGGAGTCAATCAAAATGGTCTCTGCCTCTGTGTTTTTGTTGGTGTACAAAAATTCGGAAATCTTCTGTTTTTGGATTATATATCTTGGGGATTCCCCATTTTCCTTCCGTTTCTGTGTTTGCCACCCCTTGTTGTTTCGCGGCTTTCACAGGCACAGCAGCAAAAGACCCTCCGAGACGAGCTGTGGTGTTTGTGGTTGGCGGTTGCACATACGAAGAGGCTGTCATTTCGTGGAGCTATTTGGGGGTTTCCTAAGTCATGGAGGTACCCCAAAATGGATGCTTTATAACGGAAAATCCTATTAAGATGGATGATTTGGGGGTACCCCCATTTTAGGAAAGCTCCATGTGACTGAATGGATTGGTTTGAACCCTCCGGTAATCAAACGATATCAAACATGGCAAAGGAAAATGGAGGTTTCAATGAGGGGTAAAAGGTGTTCAAGTGCTTGACTAATTCTCACATGTCACAAACCCATGTCCCATGTGCACTTATTACACCTTCTGACTATCTCATATAATATAATGTGGGTAAAACAATAATAAACCACCTATATGTTGATGGTTTATACCACCTATTTATGGTGATTTTGGGGATGGTTTATTATTGTTTTACCCACATTACAGGTTGTATGATCTACTTCATTTACTCTTGGTTTCACAGCTGCTTCATTTCGTTTGTTGCTGCATGAAACACTGCACTCTTTGATCACGCCAGGCACGAGACATCGCCGAGCTCAACAAGACGGCGGACGGCGCCTTCAGGTCTTGGGTAGCCGTCCATTGTTGAAGAAGTTTTTCAATGGATTGCTTAATGGGAAAATTGGAACCGGAAACCCCAATCTATTTCATGGTAATTTTACCATGGTTTCCGGTGAAATTTTTCCCTTCAACCAATCCAGTGAGTTTTGGGTTCAGAAATTCGTTCCAGAGGTTTATCCCAAAATGGAGACTACCGGAATACCCCCAAAAATGGCCATTGAATTTCATTGACGAAATTGTTTTCTAAACCATGGGATGGCACAGGGTTGCAAATTATGATGCAGACCCAAGATATCATCGTTGCTTACGACATGTTCATGATCTCCCATAGACATGACGACATGTACATGCTTGATGTGCAGCCAACCATGTGTTGAACACGTTTTTTTGCAGCTTGCTCGAAAATCGAGCACAGCATCGTCGCTAGTCTGTACACATCATGAATCAATGAATGTGGATGGTATGGATGAAAATATGAAATGTGTACAATTGCGTATATTGATGTTTTGGGATGATGATGTAACACTTGAACATCTTGAACAAGTCACAGAGATTCTTTTGAAAAACTCAACCATCCGAAAAAAGGTTATTCCCTAACACATTGCAGCTCCAGCAGCATCCACGGAAAAGACGGATTGGTAAGCTTTCAGCGGCCGAATCACCATGAATGTTGTTCCTTGCAATTGGCAGGAAACTCAGTTAAACAAGGCGTTTGCACTTGTTTGCACTTGCATTTTGCTGAATCATACTCTGGCAAGTGCTGAATCAGTGGATTTAGGAGGCACTACTTCTTGGGACGTGCTGTTATGTGTTTGTCTGAAAATAGGATACCCCAAGAATCCATGGTTTCAAATGGTTTAAACCGAAGTTTCCCCTTTAAACTTGCCATAAATTTGAGGTATCCGCGGGTCTCCAAGCCATTTGCTAAGGCGATGGTGACGTTTGGGCGCCTACTTTGCCTCGCTTACCGGGCTCGGTTGATGTTTGATGTACCGGCTGGGCCTGCCTTGTTTATGGCTCGGATACATCCAATATATGGCCATTTGAATACAAAAAACATTGGTCAATCGAGTAGTCATAGGATTTTGAGGTAGCAGATGTTCCAGAGAAACCCATGTGGTTTGCGCAGCTTGAGTTTTCATATTATAGGCTTGTTGAAGACACAATATGAAACAGCTGTAGTACATGTGTGGCCAGACAAAATGTATAATCTCGGCTATATAGGTATCAAGTTGTCAGTTTCACCAGTTCTTGATTCATTAATCTTTTCTGTTTGCACCCAAGCAGGAGACATTACGATCAGCCAATTGAGAAGAAGTCTCAGCACAGAGAATTAATCTTGGCCGAAAGGACTATTGGACAGCAGAATGACGCAATGTTAATGCTGGCCATGAAGGACTGCATTTGATTTGTTGGTTTCAGAACATTTTGGATTTTTGCCAAGAAGGTATTTTTGTTTGTTGTGACTCATGTGGGACACCCACTACTAAACCTCTCATTAGGCGATGGTTTATACCACCCTATCCAAGGCCGTGGCAAGAGGTGACTCCAGACCCTCCGGATTTGCCAAGCAATGAGGCTGGAGGGAACCAGTGCTGATGGTAGCGGTAGAGCTGCATGTATCAATAGCATCAAGCCCACCTGCATGGACATTGCAAATAAATAGCTGGATGGATGGATGGATGGATGGATGGATAGTCGATAGATAGATAGATGGATCAGCTCAGGGAGTCAAGCTCAATACTCAATACTGTAAAAATATTCTACGTACAATATTTTAAGAATATATATGCATGACAAAGTCTCTGCTCGTTCGGTCCCCTTGTTTGTTTGTGATCATGTTGATCATACAACTAGTAGGGGACAAGTGAATATGCTAAAATCTCCACTCATGCTCTTTCCACGTGCACGCCTGAGATTTGTTTGCGTTCTATACATTGTGAAGGTAACAATATTGGACAGATCTATAGTTGTATCATAGAACTATTTTACAAAATGTAAGCTGGAATTTGTTCTTGAGAAGAGACTCAGTCAGTAGTCCCATTTTGACAAAGCATTCTTAGAATTTGATGAAGGGAACATTTGCTGGAATGTCCTATGTTTAGTGGGACAAAACATGCTGCCCTGTATATTTACCCTTCAAGCAACCAAATGATTGGATGATTAATAGATATTGTTGCAAATTGTTGGTTGATATCTTATTTGTGTAACAAATGAATATATCCGCAAATCTAGCAATAAGATATTCACGCACAAGATTTCTATGAGGCACTTTGGTTGATTCTCTTTCAACATTCCTTATAAATTGATTCAATCGATCCAAAAGTGCCTCCGGTTGCGCTCCGGTCCACGGTAAGGTCGCCTGCATTGCTGCCATTGAGACGCGCTGCCGAGACGACTATCTTCCGCATGTCTGGGAAACTCAGCATTGAATTGAGGTAACTAGGAACTCCGCTAGAACGATGGTGCCAATACCATGACCGCCAAAAAAGATAGATATGCGTGTCTCCAGGGTGTCATTTTCATAATTTTCCAGTTTCCCACTTTTCGTTTTATTTGGGGATTGCTATAATATACTATAATTCAATACAATTTTGGCAGAAATGGTGGTTTGGGGATCTTTAACCATCCCCAATTATGTGCTTATGGAATTGCATCAGTCCCACATTGCATCCTGGTGTGACAGGTGCCAAACACAGGTCATGTGAAAAAGCCAAAGTTGAAATCCGTGGTACATGAGCATGCGCACTTGAGTTTGCTACATTGGCCGGAGGTCTTTGACCACATCTATCTGCGGCACGGCACGAAAATGAGGTATATACCTCGTTCGTGCTAAAAATGCTGCCAATCCCTCAAATTGTTCGTGCTAAAAATGCTAAAGCCACCTAAAGCCTCATTTTCCCAATTAAAAGAACAATTTTGTGGGGCATCCAACCTTGCACTCAAGGACAAAGCTACTGTAGGGTTTGCACATCCTGACCAGGTCGCCTTGAACTTCACTTGGTTCAGTGACACAGGTGCTGCCAGAAGTGGAGCAAGTTGAGCATTTTTCTCATGGAGCATGATGATGTAGGCTTTAGATGGTTTTAGTGTAGCCTCATTTTCAAATCCAGTTGCAAAGTGATAAGTGGCCAGAGCTATAAGCCAGCTATGTCCGAGTTATAAATGAGATCTACTCCAGCTATCAGTATATATGGCTTATGAATCACTTACCAACTGAGTCAGGAGAACTGTCCAATCCTGTACATCTTGGAGCGCTTTCCAGTGAGACTTGGCAAAAGGCACCTTCTGCACAGTGTCTTTGCTGGTTGAACCACCTACAAAAAGTGCCGTACTATCCAAACCACTTGACTGGACATCGCAGGAAGGAGAGCCTGAGCCCATTGTGGAGACTAAGGACGATCTGAGCCCATGGGCATTGCATGGCATTGCATCAAAGCACTGTGTATTGGGCGTTATTCTTTTTTCTGGCATACTGTGCAATGAGTAATCCTATGATATGAGTTCTTATATGTAAAGTTAGAATAGGAGAAGTACACCAATGGTAATCCAGGAACTACTCTATAGTAATCCGATATATGATTTGGGATAGGAGTGTTGGAAGTATCGGATGCTATGTTCTTGTATCGAGAGTATCATTGCTCCGTTGCTTTCTAGACCTGCGCAAACGCCAGTGCTTGCAGCAAATAGTTTCTTGCAGAAACAAGAACATGGTGTATTCTATATACAGGGACACACAATACACAATATATCAGAAGAACGAGGCAGACCCTCAAGGGCCTTTCCTCATATCTAAAGCGAAAAACAACATATACACATGTATACACAATTGTGATTTATCTGCTATATATATAATTATATATATAATATTATATATATATATACATATTGCATTGTATTCGCATATAACTTCCCATTTCCGGTTGGAGTTCCCACAGGACGAAGCGGCACAAGACGCGGCGGATCCGCCGCCTCTTAGCGCTGAAAACGATGCGGAGGCCGCGGAGCTAGGGCTTCTCCAGGGAGAGATGGGAACATCATGTGAAAATGATGAGAAATTCATGCGAATATGATTGAAGAATGGTGATTCAATGGTGATCTTATAAGAGATAGTTTATAGACTGTTTATAGATGTTTATAGCAACCCCAAAAATCCCGCCAAAATAGGGAGAGGTTGAACCTTTTTTTTGCAGGGGGGATGCTGTAATCGGGGAAAATGTCTGTGAACTGATTTATCATAGCATTTTGGGCTACGATATTTTCAGACAAAGCCATAGTCTTTTTGGATCTTTTTGGGGCATGGGTGTTTTTCGCCAGATTAAGTAGGAAGTTTAACTGTCCGGAACGTTGCTAGTGAATGTCCCCATGTGTTGGGGGTTGACACTTTTCAATGATTCATTGATGGATATAGTCTGGATGGAGTGTCTTCAGGGGATGGAGTTGACAAGAGATTGGTGGGTATGTGGAGCACTGTAAAGTTGTTTCTTTAGCTAAGCTGACTGGTCTAATAGATGTTTTAGGTATGATATACCAAGTGTGTTTCCTTTGAAATCTAGGAACGCGCATCGGTCCGTATTTTACCACGTTGCCATGTCCAGTGTCTCGCCGAGGAGGTTGAGGAGAAACGCTTCATCGAAAAGCGGCGCTATGAAATCACTTCTCCAAATTTGAGGCAGATGCACAGCAGAAGACTTGTAGAATTTGTAAGAACTTGTGTTTAGCTTCGGTGTTTTGGATAAGTTTCCAAACACCAATCCGGATAATCCGGATATTCCAATTTGGAAGGATGTGCTGAATCGATCATTGGTTATCTTCCCAAAGGGAAATCCACTAAGTTGGGAATCGTTGGTGGGAATATGTTTTATTTGTTTGGGCTTCAGCAAATCCAAGAATTTGGAAGGATTTCAAAACAGTAAAGTTCCGGCAGCAAACTAACACCTAATATCATACAATATACTGTAATATCTGGGATATCCTGGGATTGTTTCTTCATGGGAAAGCAAGGATTTTTTCCATATCTATCTTCATTGACTGGAGGGTATCACCAGGATGTAATGAAGTATACTGCAACATTTCATCCGGATGTTTTGAGGTTGTAAATTTTGGGAGATGGGCTTGTAAGTGCTTGGCCAAGAACCAGCAACTGGATGCAAACTGACTGGCTGCTTGCGCATGAATTCGTTTCAACATAGGCAACCTCAAATTTTAGTGTTTTCTTATATGTTTTACAGCAATGATTTAGTGCTGTGTCATCGTTTTGCCATACAAACTACCATACAGTGGATCACCAGTATATAAATCCCATTCAATGACCATTGAAATCCCATTAGATCACCATTAAATCACCATTTTCATGGAGGTGATATGTTGGTGTGTGTGTGTTCTCCGCATGTTGGACAACCCCACATGCCAGGGCCACTTGTGATTTCATCAGAAGCCTTGCTGTCTTGAGCCCAGTTCATGATTTCTGTCGTGGCTACACCACATCATCACTGGTTTGGGGATGGGTCAATAACCCGTAACCTGGGTAAAACAAGCCTAAAACAACAACAAAAAACCACAATTGTAGGGGTTATATCCGATCTTATTATGGAGGTTATTGCCATCTATATCCATTAAGTAACTCCCCAACTGCACCCCCAAGCACTAATGTGGGTAAAACACTAATAAACCATCCCCAATTTCACAATAAATAGGTTGTATAGACCATTCCCAAACGGGTGGTTTGTGGCATTTTTTTTACCCACATTACCATTGTTTGGGTATGAATATCCATCAATCCGTGTTTTTCTCTGTGAAGCTCAGGGGATTCCAGGGTGACCCATCCCAGATGTCAGGTGCAAGCGCTACGAATTGAGGTCAGAAGCGATTTGGGTGTGTTGAAAATTGGGGGATTAACCCCAGTCATGACTATGTTAATGTTGAATATAATGATAATCCAATGGATGAAATGGTGATTACACTATGTCTATTTTCAGACAAACCCATTTTGCCATGCGGCCTCAACATGTCCATCACAGTTTTGGCAGTGGCAGGCTTTCTATCCCGATCCTGCAAAGCCTCTTCCAGAACCAGGTTGGTCGCTTGAAAGGTCGCGCGTTCAGGACGAACAAGAAGACACACAGTTATGTCCGAAATCTGTTTATATATATTAATTATATATATATATAATCGCCTCAAAAACCAAAGAGGAAACAAACAGACACACCTTTCATGAAATAAGGCAGCGGGTCCAAAACGTGCCGAACCCCCCATCCCAAAAAAAAGGTGTCCCGATGAACTTCAATGGCACAGGCTCAGTGCCGGGGGGCGAACCCCCAGGCGGCGCGGGGAAGAAGGACAAGAAGGAGCCAAGAATCAGTGTATTTTGTGTGCAAAAATTGGTGGATTATCTTCTGGTAAACTAACATAGCTATGGAAAATCATCATTGTACTAGCAACATCAACTATAAATGGGCCATTTTCAACAGCTATGTTGAATTACCAGAGGGTAACTGATCGACATGTTGAACAGTCAAGGGTTGAGGTTGCCGTTGGGGGCAGTTTCTAAGCTGCCAAAAAAGGATCCCAAGAAGGACAAGAAGAAGGATCAAGCTGCCCTAGCCTGAGGGCTTCAGTGACCACTTGACGCAAGGTGATGTCGGAGTGAAGGTAAGCGAAGTTGGTTCATAACTCGGGCTTATGGATGTTCATGGTAGATATATCTACAGCTAATGGGGTCTATAAACCAACTTGTAACTTGGAGGGCATCAGTGGCACCAGCTTGAAGTGGTCGATTGGTTATCATACAGGAGGTCAGTTACTCAGTTCCTATACTACTTGGCTTATTGATGAGTAGACCCATGAAACTGGGAATCCCTAAGCCGCGAAGCCAGTTTTTCAGATGTGGGTCTTCAGGAAGAGACTGAAGTTGACGACAGCTTTGTGCCATTCTTAGCATTTCTTAGCACTCTGCTTTCCCTGGCAATTGCGTGCAATTGCGAATGAAGATGCATTCCGACTTCCAGTATGTAGACGCAAATACCAGCACGTCAAAGAGCATGAATACGTCGTACTTGATGTTCCTCCTTTGGGATCATGATACCCCCTGGCTATTTAACCTAGCTAAGGAATATACCCATTCACAGTTGATGTACCTATATGAAACATGCTTATTTTCCATAGCTGTCTTAGTTTACTGGAGGGTGTATCATATTTGTCCGGGGATTGAGACCAGCATATAGTCATACATAATATTATATAATTATTCCATGTTTGTCAGCAACGCCCCACCTCACTCATTGAGGTCAAGGTTGAGATCCTGGTGCCCCTGGCGCCGCTGATTGTGCAGAGATGTCAAGGTCAATTTCGGAAAATCAGCAGATGTTCGGAGAGTAGACGGTCTAATTGGGGAACTGGAGATTCGGCCGGCAGAAAGTGGCATTTAAGCAAAAATACTTGGTGAGTGTACCAGCCATCGTTGGAAAGTCAAACAGCAATAAACGCATTGGATGTCCTACTGTAATTTATCGCCAGGTTTTGGAGTGCAGTACACTCTTTTCAGACCTAATTGAATGAAGGAAATCTTCCCAGACAGATCAAATTGAATGAAAGGAATCGTCCCAGATTGCCGCTTGCATGATTCCATCTGACTGTTTGCTGATGGGATTCAGTTGTGAATAAAGAAGACAGAAGAGTGCGGAATGTGGGGTATGGGTCAGTCATTCAAATGGTCGATTATCCAGCGGGTTCGGAGCTGTAGGTATTCATCTTCCCTATTTCTTGCAGCCAACTGGAGATACTTAAATAGAGTTTTCCATCCCAGATAGTCAACCCAAAACAGCCAATGTCAACCCCCCCATGGATTATTTCAAAAGATTCCCAGCCCTTGGTCATCCTTGGTCCAAAACAGATACCCCAGTGGATCCATCCTTCTTTCTGCGCCAGGCCCCAGCATTTCGCAGGACGTCTTGGTACCTGAGATCTTTGCCGGTCACGGGTGGTCCAGGGGTAACCAAGGTGATCAGATTCGTTCCCACGTCCTGGCTTATCCATGCTTTAAAATGTTATGGGACAAACTACTAGGGACAAACTACTAGGGTCAACTACTAGGATCAACTACTAGGGTCAACTACTAGGGTGAACTACTAGGGTTAACTACTAGGGTGAACTACTAGGGTGAACTAAGCCCACAAACACTAACCAGCTTAACAAATGCAGTGAAGCACCAAGTAGCTTTATCCTACCAAACTTGGAGGATTTTTGACAAAGGATAAACCTGCGGAGGATGAAAGAATCCTGCACCGGTTGGTAGAAGGTTTATTCCCT
Organism: Symbiodinium sp. clade C Y103; assembly: GCA_003297045.1. Classification (NCBI taxonomy): domain Eukaryota; class Dinophyceae; order Suessiales; family Symbiodiniaceae; genus Cladocopium; species Cladocopium sp. clade C. The sequence goes on from BGPT01000075.1 coordinate 283,847, forward strand.
TTATCATCCCATGATTTATAGTGTTCCATGCTTGGATTATAGCCCTACCAACTATCTATAAATCCCTATAGAAATCATGGGATAGACCACCTATCAATACCTATCAACTGGTGATTCGGATTTCGCAATCACAGTATGTTGCAGACCCAGAAGTGCTCGCTGTCCAGGTACAGATGCCATGCCCTGGGCTGTTCGATCTCAAGGCACAGCCACTGAGACACGCCGGTTGGTTTATATCTACTATGCTAAGATAAGAACAAGCAAAATTGCTGGTTATATATAATTTAGAATTCACCGGTAATATATAGTTTATTTGCATGTAAGATATTCAGACAGGGTTTTGTGAGATTTGTCACTCTGTCAGTCACTGGGAAGCCCAAACAAGGAAGCAAAGAAACAAGGAAATGGAAAGGAAAGCAAAGCCACGTTTAAAGGAAATGATCAATGAAAGAGGAAGACCAAGAGTAAATAAAGTCTGACTCAGGAATGCAACCAGACAAAGAGACCCCAAAGGATCACCCACCTGTTGTCACCTTTGCAGGCGGGAATATGTTTGAATCAAAACATGGTAGGAGATCAGTTTTTGGAACCTGGCACTTTCAAGAGCAGAAGTTTCCAAACATCCTGGGACGAAGCAGACTCAGCAATTGACTGCTGTATGTGGCAGACTGAATCGTGTAACAGCCTGTCGCTTGGTATAGTGTGACAAAGATATTCCTAAGCAGAACCCTGACATTGTCACTCTTTCAAGATAGCTGTTTTTTTTTCAAGCTGGGTTGCTTTGGTGTTGTGTTTGCTCCAAAAACAGCCGGCATTCCAATGGTGTGCAGTCAAGCTCCTTGAAGGTTACTGTACGATGCAGTGGCTTCTGCCTTAGAACTCTGCGGTGGTTAGGCTGAGGTCAGAAAGTGTGTTTTAAACTTTTCACAGAGTTGGGCCCTAAAACGCTGTGGTCATATGATTATCCTGTTCATATCCCCATAGACCATAGACTATGGATTTAAAGTAGGTACAAGTCATGATTCACCACTCTATGAACAGGATTTTTCTCAAAGACAGGACTTTTGACCAGAGATTTCACAAAAAAGAGCCTTGCCTTCGCGTCAGCCTGAGGCCCTTTATTGTCTCCGGAAATCTGCCAGCCTGGCTGCTCAGGTAGACAGCACCGTTCAGAGTCAATCCCATCTTCCCAGATATCAAATATCGCCAATAAATGACCCTGAAATGCTGAGCCTAGGATCTTTAGAGTGGTATTTCTTCAAAAAATTAAGGGGGAAGGATTCATTCCAAGACTGCAGTGCAATTTGCATAAGTGTTGCCCAGGCATTTGAATCCGCTGCTGATCACGCTGGGTGGGGTGCACAAGCTTCCAAAGGCGAGTTAAGACGGTCACCTTTTCCAGCTGGTCACTTGATCATTGTTATTTTTTCAGAATTACAGGGAACATCTAGAGGAAAATAATATCTTATGTACATAATATGTGTATATATATATATATATAATTTTATTTATTTTTGATCATAAAATCGATGATCAAAGAATATTGGTTTCCTGTAGTTTCCCATACATTCTCCAATCAATTCGAATTTTTCTGTGTTCCATGCTGCTTTCCCAGTGAGGAACTACATCTTTCTCAGCAAGAGAAGGTCTATGCGGTGTTGGATGCGTTCGGAGAACGCCAGGGACGTCAGATTTTTCCAACAGTTGATGTCTGGATTTGCCGAATTCTTCAGTTATTTTAGGAGGTTCCTAAAAATGGGGGATACCCCAAAACAATGGGTTTCAATCCTAAAATGGTCTAATGACTTGGATAATTTGGAGGTGTACACTCCTGTTTTAGGAAACCCGCAGATAGTCTCAGTTTAATGTAATTGTGGATTTATTGTTGCATGATAATCACTGACTATATTGAGTATGTATATATATAATATACTATATATATAGTAGTTGATGAATGGAAATGATAGCTGAGATCTATGTGGCTACGTCTGAACATGGGGTATACCACCCAAATTTGCAGGTTCAATGGGCAAAATGAAGATAAATCAATGGAACTGGTGGTACTACATTTTGAGACAAACCCATGTTATCCCATGTTTGTGTGCATCATTCAGAACAATATTTGAAACAACATTATATATACAGCCAATGAATCAATTGAATTCAATTGACGAATGCCTAGAAAGTCCATGAAAGTCCTGATGCTCTAAGATTCACAGATCTGAACAGTAGCGATTTCCTGCAGCAAAGATAACTCTGCCTCTAGAAGTCACTTGAGATTGGATCACTGACAGTTGCAGCTCAGGGCGGCGCACGGTGCCAATGTCCATCAATGCGGAACAGAACGTTCCTTTCCAGGTGACCTTGGCAAAGCTAAATCCAGTGGTTTGGAGAAGGAGTTTCCACCATTTAAAATTGCCATTTTGGATGGTATTACCGCAGTTCTGGACGATGGTGATGGTTTGGGCACAGCTGTGTTGACCGGATGTACAAGCCGAACTCATGTAGTTTTCATGCAACCCAACTCAGATGCCGCAGAATGCAAGGCTCACTTGGTGTACTTCATTGGAACCTGGCCCCAACATGAGACGCGGGAATATTTGCAGCTGGCCCGATTGAAAGTTGAGGCCTGGGAGCCCCTGAGTCAGTGCGTAGTTTCAGTCATACAGGGCAGATGTGGGTGCCTGTGACATCGGGTTTCTTAGGAGCCTCCATGTGTGTTTACATTGATTATATATGATTATATTGCATTATGAGGGATGAGCCGATGAGCCTAATATATAGCAACCCCGAAAAAGATAGAAAAGTGTTTCCAGCATGGTATAGATGATTTGTTCCCCATATTTTCTGGGTTTCCAACTTTTCTGTTTTCTGCGCTTGTTTGCAATCTGGCTTGAACCACTCACAACCTTCGTTGAACCACTCACAACCTTCGTGCAGGTGCACGATCGGGACAAGGTGCAGGGAAGTTCTATGTTTGGTTTCCTTATGTTTCCTTTGAAGTTTGGAACCCCACATCCTTTGAAGTTTGGAACCCCACATTATTTCTTTGTGATATTGTGACATCAGACATTTGAGCCTGAGACTCAATGCAAACTTGTCTGTGTGTGCGCGCGAAGCGTGTCAAAGGAAGAACATGCAAATAATTACTTTGATGTATAATTCTGCACATTATTATCATTCAGTATCATTGTATCAGTTCTGAAGTACTCACCGCCAGTTCAGTAGCTTTAACACCTGCTGATGTTCTTGGCTGAATCAGGCTGCTACTATTCCTCCTGTAGAGGCTGGGACAACTAGATTTGCCTTGTTGTAGCAATCCCAAGCTGAATTTTCAGCCGGATCCATGTAGGTAACTGGGTTGTTTTACTCTCATTTTTGGGCATTTGAATGGGGAAAATGATGAGAAACCTTTGAATTTGGGAATACTTTATTTTCAGCCGGATCCAGATGCATTTCAACTTGCCAAATCGTTTCCCAAGATTTCTCAGGATTCAAATGATAAGTTTCCCTTCGCAAGATTTTGCCAGACGATGTGGCCATTGCAGGGCAAAGATTTGCCAGATGGCTAGTGCCAGGAATCACCACCAGTGCCGCCAACTCCTGACACAAAGGATGCGAAGAAGAAACCGCAGGACATCTCGAGAGCTTTGACATGTACTCCCCCAAAAGATGAAAAGTGTGACATCTCCGGATGATTCTGGGCGATCCGAAATCGTTCCCCATGTTTTCAGAGTGAGTCTTACAGGATGATTATGCGTAAGGATGTTTCTTTTGGTCAGGATGAATGAACACGCACATTGGTTCATCAAATGGTACAGCATGACAAATGTTCTTTGGGTAAAACCGGAGCGGGCGTATGGACAGATGGAATGCAAGGGATATCTCCTGTGGGACCCTGTGCAATGGAAAGTCCAACCCTTTTATATTGGGGATCCAATATCAACTCCGTTTCGGATGGGGTTCTAAGGCTAATACCATGGTAATGTGATTGATATTTGATTGTAACATATTGTAACCCCCAATCATACCGTTGGAGCGGGATTGGATCCCTAAAGATACTGAGCTCGCAAGGATAAAGCTCCTGCCGGCAAGAAGGGCGTGCCAGTGGAAATCGAGAAGCCAACAGTTCCTCCAGGTCGCCGAGTTCCATTGGCCTCCGCAGTTTGGGATTATCACTGATAGATTAGTGGTCACCGATAGGTTAATTTCAAACCTCTAGAGGTTGTATTACCTGATTTGTTTGGGATTATCCTGACCCATTAAAAATGAAGGCCGGCCTCAACGAACGAGCTTTTGAAAGGATGATGAACCGCGGGTCTTACCGCAGCCAGGTTGGGAAGCCTCTGAAAGCAACCGGCAAGTGCAAGAGATGCTTGTCCCAGAAAGAACCGGTGTGGCAAAGCCACTGCCGTTTCCAGCATCGTGGGATAGGCCAGCATTTTTTTGTTTCTGTTGGCAAGCATGGCAAACCCATGCAGATTATTTACCAACAAATCATTGCTTAAGCATCTATTGGCCAAATTCCAGTCAGTTGATGCTCAGTGCCGTTGCGCAACTTCATAATGTTATATGTGAGGGAATGGGAATAGACCTCCTGCTGAGCATGTTCACTGATGTTGGTTGAGAGCAATGTATGTAATATCATCACATATACATGACTAGACATGATCATCCATGCATATGGAGGTTTCCTAAAATGCAGGTGCCCCCAAATCATCCATTTTCATAGGACTGTCCATTGTAAACCATCCAGCTATTGGGGTACCCCCATTTATGGAGACCCCCTATATGTACATATCGATTTGATGAGATTATTCTCTGCATCACCAGAGAGAGGCCACGATTCACCAAGGATGTGGCATGGCGTGTCCAGCTTCACCATCGCGGACTTGCTGAATCCTAGGCGGATGAAATGGGGAAATCCGTGGAAATCGAGGAACTAAATGCCAGTTGAAATTGGATAATCATCGAACTACCGTAGTTGGGGGGATTGTCCATCGTCATGTTGGAGAACCATTCATGAAGCGGTCCTTTATATTTAGACATGTCAACCAGGTATGCCAGATTAGTATGATTAATATGTTAGAGGATAGTTTATCAGCATAACCAGCGCTGAAAGAAATACTGAAGGCGCTTCTATGTTTTTCTATCATATATGTCATGCCAGACATGGAATGTTCCGGTTACTTGGTATGCTTAATTTATAGGTCGAAGGCCAATTGTCACAATTTGGGTTTGGTATGGTTTGGTGAACTTGGATAACTGCGTTTGTCTGAAAATGGGCTATCCCAAAGATGTGATTTATCACCATGGTCCATATTCTCATCGAAGGAAGTTTCCTAAGTCATAGGGGTACCCCTAAATCATTAAATCATCCATTTTATTAGGATGTTCTGTTATAAACCATCTAGCTATTGGGGTATCCCCATTTCGGAAGACCCCTACACATTTTCCCTATTAGAATGACCATGAATTTGGGGTGATATATCCCAGGTTCAGACATGCCCACCTTGAGCATATTGGACCTGCCGCAGGCTGAATCACCCGCTGAACCTTCGGTCAGATGTTGAGCCAAAACGCCAAGCACTTACGCTGGGTCAACGTCGCTAAGGGGTACTTTAGCACGGTCTTTATAGCTATGAAAAATCCCATCCCCCTAATATTAAACATCCCCTTAAATGGTCCCAAATTTGCGCAAATCCCTATATTTGGGGGAATGGATTAAGCTTTGCACAAACTAATCGTTTGCCATCCAATGTTGGAAATATGCAGGGCATCTAAGTTTGCATATGTCGACAGGTTTGTGCTGAACTTCTTCCAAGTGCCCGGGAGATGTACAGCGTGTCTGTGTTTGATACTGTTGCTTCATAACGCACAGTGGCAGCATTCAATCATATCACAACACTGTATGGAAGTATGCTTCATTGTTGCTTGGGAACATCATGGAATATCCTCCAACCGCCAGCTGGAGGTAAAGCCGGTCACATGGGCGGGGGCCGCAATCTTCAGGCCACCACTCAGTTCATTTGATTCTTCCCATCCCAACCAATTGGCCCTTCTAGATCTTCTATACTTCTTTGTGATTGTTTCACAATGGAAAATGTGAGTTCGTGAAATTTGTAGTTGCATTGTTTCTTTTGCAGTTGCCGTGCATGATGATTGTAGTTGCTTCTTGCTCACTCCACCTCGTGTCGCGCCAGGTATCCCAGCTGCTGAACAACGGAGAGGAGTCCCGAAAGTGCAACACTGAGAGATCCAAACTGGACAGCAAAGTGGGTTTGTTCGAAAATTTGGTGGAAAACCCCTACACCCAATGGTTTTGCTGATCATGTAATCCAACAAGAAATGGCTATGTCATTGGGGATATACCCTATTTTCAGATAAACCAAATAAGTCCTTCAGTGATCACCAAGTCTTTCCACTGTGAAATCGACAAGGCTTCTGGCATCGGTGGAAAAGGCTGAATTCCAAAACATGCTGGTGCCCCGGAGATGTGGATGACTTTTTTTAGGTAGTTTCAAAAGTATACTGTACAATGTACAAGCTTGATATTTTACTTCTTAGAAACAGCTATCAGTATACACCCTGAATTCATGTTTGCATCACAGTGTTGGCAATAGGGATGCAGAGAAAACAACGCCGGACCCGGGACCCAAGGCCAAGATATTTCGAGGGAAGCTGGGTCAGGTTGAGTGTCCTTTGGCAAAATCATTTGCGAAATCCCTCGAATCAGCAAAAGGAGAAGTCTAAGAAAAGAGAAGGTGGTGCCCCATTGTTCGCTCTGTTGGGCTATAAGTTCTCACCCATCAACTAGATCTATATTATACAACATTATTTAACTATAAATTGTATATATATATATACAATATATGATATATGTATTACATAACACCCTGCATGGTCATTATTCATTGTAGTTTTAAACCAACTTAGCTAATCAGCTCTGGGGCAGCGTCGGACGTACTGCAAGAAGAGAGTCAGTTTCACTGTTTCGTTATTCTGCGGAGATACAGATGATACAGTCTTGAATTTGATGTCTTCTGTTTTTCGCAGAATTTGGACGTGTTGAGTGTTGTTTGTTTCCTTGTATTTGAATGTATTTGAGAGATTTCAGGAATCCTAAGGGCAATGTATGGCAATGTTTGGTTTCCACTCGAGTCTTTGATGGTACCGAGTAGTGTGTGCTGCTGCAGTTGGTACACATGCAGAGATTCACTCGGCCACATGGGGTTCAATCGCAAGAAAGACAAGCATTTTGTTGGTTCATTGGGGCCCCAACTACCTGAGACATCTCCATATTTGCAGCTGCAAATCGAGGCAGCTTTGGCACAGCCAATGGCTGACTTGCAGGTGGCTGGGTTCAACCGACTTGAGTGGCTTTTATTAGTGATCAACAACTAAGCCAAATGCTCCTTGCATGGAATCTTTAACTGTACCCCCAAAGTAACCCAAATGTTGAAATGTATTAGAGAAAAAGACACAGACTCCATAGGCAAAGCCATGTATGATGAGGTTATAATATGACCATTGAACTACATTGACAATTATCATGATTATCCACTTAGTGACTGTGATTCCCTGACAGGGAGCATATCGGCAACTCTGACCTTGAGGCGGGAGCAGTGCAGGCGTCGCAACAATCCGCCGAAGAGGAATCACCAAAGAAGGTCAACGCCCTGGTTTTTGGGAGATTGGGATGAAAAAGGTATGTTTGGGGTATTGGGGACACTATTGTGAGTAGATCCCAAAAAGATGGAAAATGGGCAAAATCCCACTCAAATAGTGATGATGTTCTTTTATATTTTTGGGGGATTACAATAATGTTACAATCGCTGAATATGAATGGTGGCATTCATTGAAGCAGTCTATGTTGGAGAAACTTGAGACCATTGTGCTTCTGAGAGTGTTCCCATGCAAGAAACAAAAATCGGGAACTCTTCGGGAATTGGCTGAAAAGCCTGTGGACCCCATTTTTGGGGATGGTTAAATTATCAAACATGATTTAATTTGTGCGGCCAAAAGGGTACCCTCCGGTAATCAAACATGGCCAGCTAGAAAATCCACCATTTAGTTTGATGATGTTTGATGAGTTTCCCATTAAAACCTCCATTTCTAGAGGATTACCCATGCTTGGTAGCAGCTCCCAGGTTGATTCCGTGGAGGAAGCAATGGAACCAAGCACTCCTCGTTACGAAAGGCGCTTGATGGCTGAGATTTGTTTCAGTCCCCAATGCAACTCCAGAGATTGGATTATTACAATTGTAATCAATTGTATATGTCTGGGAACATAGACAGTAACATAATAATAATTTGGGAACATATAGGATTATGATTATGATTTTCTTCGATATTATTGTAATATTATAGTCCTATATGTTCCCGATTATCATCCCAAGTATCATGAGATGTTTGATGTCATTTACTTGATGTTGTTGATGGTATTTGCAACTGTAGTTTTGGGTTGATGTTATTTGCTACCAGACTTGCAACTGTAGTCTGTTTGTTGATGTTATTTGCACATTGGACTTGATCATAGGTCAATATGTATATTTCATGTTTCTTTCTACTGATTTGGGTATGTTTCTGGTTCAAAAAGACCGGCCCTCCGGAAAAAACAAATCAGGGATAAATAGTGCTTAAATGGCCAATGATGTCCCACTGCTACTGTACCACATTTCGGGTTCAGCCAGGTTTGCCAGGCTCGTCGTGGTGGTTGACTACCGCAAGCGTTGCCGGCATGGCCAGGATTTTGCGAAACCCTCAGTTTACTAATGGGGTACCCTTTGGTCATTTAATGTAGCTACATATGGAAAATGGACAATAGGAGATGGTTTACCTATATGAATCATGGCGATGTTCAATAGCTATCTTCATGTTAAATTACCAGAGGGTACATTTTTTTCTATAATTATGTCGAAAACTACGAATTGGGGGGTAAGCCAAGTAATGATCAGGGTTTAGTCCCATCCCAGGTTGACATTATGCGAGGGAATGTGGATGGTCAGTCCTGAGTTTTTCCCAACCTTGAAATCTCATGCCAGGACCACTGTAGTCAAGCAGCTTCTGCAAACAGTGCTGGCCTGATCACGAGTGGGAAGGATTGAAGAGTTGAAGCTTGAGCAAAATGACTGCAAGTCGACAGAAAGTTTCTGCGTCCATAATCCTCTCCCTCATTTATTTGGTCTGGAAATAAAGTATTGTTTGATCATAGTTTTCCTCATATGTTTCGCAATGTTTGGGGCATCCGCACATTTTTTGGATCAAGAATCAGTTTTATCCCAATGATATCCCATGGAAATTCATGACATTCTCCGTTTGACACTCCCATCAGCCATTTTCGAATGTAACATACTGTTGCATTCCCCATTGTTCAAGGTTACATCATGTTACATCCATTTTTCCTTCGTAATGTTCCAGTTGTTGTGAGTACTCGTAATATCTAGTAATTCTGTATACCCTCTGGTCAACATACAAAAAACTATGGGAAATCACCATTTTTAATGGGAAAATCCACTATTTCTATGGCAATTTTCAATAGCTACGTTTAATTACCATGCAGAGGGTAGATATCCAATCCGAATCTCCTTGCCATGGCCGGGCCCAGGTTCAACAGCACAATGCGGAGGCCATGGAACTTGACATCGGGTGCCTTAGCTCAGTCGATGTTCGTTAAACCGTTGTGTTTAACGTGGTGACGGTGGCTGGCACCATGGGGATATAAATGGGTATGTATAGAGCATAACTACAACATACATGTTCAGCCTAGATAGACGTTTGGATTGACTTTTCATACTTTGATTATACACCAGAAAAACTCATGTAAACATATGTGAGTATTTATTCAACATCTTGTGACAAGGACGGAAGTTGGTGTGCAGCTGTTGTTTAACGCATGCAAATGATTGGGATATGTTTGACATTGGTTGACTACAATTCCCCCCAATTCCCCATTGTTTTTGTGAGATGGTACAGCAGAATCTACCGGCAATCATGCTGAACAGATTATTGTAGAGCTGATTGAATCAGTAGCAGTGGCTGTGCTTTGGACTAGTTGAAGTCTTTGGTGGATTGCGGGCCAAGGCGTTGAATCGCAACATGTAACGTGCACTGAATGTATTGCATTGTGCTGCTAATGTGTGGTTCTCTTTGATACGGCTTTGTCCAGAAGTAGGGGATACTCCAATTGATGACAGTCTAGGAGGGAAAACATATACGATATGATCACACATCTTTTCTGAGCATGGAGTTGTTGTGTGTTCTCCCAATGTTTTCAAAAAAAAACATGAGAAACATATGTCTTATCCTATTTTATCATGGAACAGATGGCTACTGAGCTGCGTTGTGAACGCCCGAGGCAGGCACGTGCCATCGCAACGGTGAAGTTGGACGATGAACAGTTTTCCCAGCTGAATTTTGGATTTGTTTCCAGTGATTCAACCAACAAACAATCCCATCCCCCTAATACTTAGCAATACCTATTTTTTTCCAAATACGTATAGATCGCCATACTTAAGACCATGACTTCTGGGAGGTGTTTAATATTAGGTGGATGGGATTCCTTGAGTTTAGCAAGGTTTAGCAAGGATTTATCAACCACCAACAACCTATAACAATGGTATATGAACCATGTATTCTTGGCAGGGTCACTGTCCTGGGAGGTTTGACTCGGCATTGGCCAGGAAAAAACTTGACTTGGATATCCTTACAGGCCGGGAGCTCATCGGAATATCTCTTGATGTGCTTTCAGATTCATGACCAAAATGCATCCCTATGGATGTTTCGATTGAAGTACACATTTAAATGTGGCAAAGATACTGAATTGGGGCATGGATGAAAATGGGTAAGTACGCTACGAGCGAGACTGTTTACACTTCAAGATGTAGAAATTCATCGACCATTGAATTTGCTTTCAAGTTGTAAAGCATGGAATCTATATCCATCATGCTGGTTCGCCCGCTGCTTTGTCCGTGCCCACGACAAGCGAGCATTTACCCGCATCCGATTTGAGCTGTTTGTAGGCGCGGTTTGTTGTGAGGTTTTATTGTCATGGACCGACGCGCACGGATCATCGTTGTGGCATGCCTAGATTCAGCAGTGTGTGCGCCGGTGGCCAATGGTGCACGTGGCCAATGGTGCACGCGTGCTGCAGATGTCGGCTTTCTTTGACAGTCTCAAATGATTGCGTCGCAGTGCAAAATTTCTTTCCGGCACTCCAAGATTGAAGGTTCGAAAGTAGCATATGTACACCATTAATATCAGCGCGAGAAAGTTGTCACCCAAAACGTCCCAATCAAAGGTCGAGTGTCTACGTGACGGCAAAGCTTTGTCGAGACTGCTGGAGGCGCAACAAATACCGAGCTGAGGCCTAGATTGGAACTGAATGTACTCGTACCCTCCGGTAAACTAACATAACTATGGAAAATCACCATTTTTAATGGGAAAATCCGCTATAAATTGCCATTTTCAATAGCTATGTTAGTTTACCAGAGGGTAGTATATATAATGATGTATAATGTAGTAGACGCTTAAGACTTGAAACAAAAACAACAGTACTTTCTAATCGCTGCAATTTTTTTCCAATCAACCTGCAGAAACTGAGATTCACTCATGAAATTTCCACATGAAATGTCCATCTACCAGCATCTCTTTTTGAGTGAATTATCGGTCACTATTTCGGAAACTGAGATTCAACTCACTCATGACTGAGAATTTTGTGGTGACAGGTGTTGCCTGAGGAGAATACGAACAAGTTGAAGGCGCACCGGTGCAGCGCACCACCACGGTGCAGTCAAAACAAGCAAATGACATCCAGATCAAATTCCATCCAAACAGCTTGGCAATGATAGCTGATCCTAATTAAAGATATGACAGCTGGCGTGTTATAACAGATATAACTTATATTATCTTATATTTGCTTATACTATCTTATAATCATCTTACAACCATCATGGATAAGATTAATTGTATATACATGTATAAAACCCCTTGCAGTAGCGTTTGCTCTGCGCCCACTTGATTCTGGAAAGAGGTGATGTTTAATCCAGAGCTTGGCTTCAGCAAGCGGCTCTACGTGGACTTCAACTTGGTGCTGAAGCAGGTCGCGCCATAACGGGGCCCGCGCTAGGTGTGATTTGCTTAAGGAGATGCCTATAAACAGAGTGGGTTTAGAGGTTTCGAATCACCAGAAAGATGAAAATTGAAGCAAGCACAATGGAAAATAGTGGCTGTGTAAAACTAGTCAGCAAAACACTGCTTGGGAGTTTCATCCATGTCTGGTTTTGAGCAATGGAGGTTTCCATCAGTGGGGGTAGTTGCCCCAGTAGCTGGATGGTTTGTAGTGGACAATCCTGATTGAAAATGTATGATTTAGGGGGTACTCCTATTTCAGTAAACTTCCAAATATATGTCCACAAGAATCATGGCATGGTCCGAACACAAGAACGTGTGGGAACTACCAGTGAGAAGTTGTCTCGCCAAATCTGTGTGTATCAAGAGGAGTAACCTGAACTCAGATTGCAGTAGACAAAGACTGCCTTTCTGATCATTTCAGAGGTGCCTGGGAGGGTGAAGCAGATGTTTCCCATGATTTGGATCCCCCCATGATCCCCCTTGCATCATCCAAGTTATGACCATGACTTCGTATTGAAACAACCCATGGTGGCTTGGGGATTCGCCATTTGAAGAAACGGTGTATCTATTGGTTGTTTTTCAAGTTTGGTGGTTGTTGTTTCTGTGTAGAATGCTTCACCCAATTGACTAGTATTAATTGGAAGTGCTGAAACAATTTACCAGTTGAGGTATTTCCTGATACACAAATCATGATCTGAGGGTATTTCAGCAAGTCGTCCCCCCAAACAAAGACCTTATGGACAGGGGTTATCAACCCCCATCAACATGAATCTGTCCCGGGCAAAACATGGGTTTGTTTGAAACCAAGGTATACCAAAAAAGAAAGATGTTTTATCATCATGCCTGATGCCTGCCATTAAAATACCCATTGAGGATATCCCTCATTTGGGGAGTATTGACCTTATTAAGGTAAGAGATTACCTGGTTATCAGCCACTAGATACCCCCCTTAATAAGGCCCTATTTACCCTGCTTATCATCATCAATCAGTGGGGGGTCGCTTTGAAACGTATCAGGTGAAGCTTCGACAATCTCTGGACGGTCTGACCCAACGACCTGACCTTTGCCTGCCCAGCAAGTGTCCCTCAGTGGCAAGTTTCAAACACCTGTTGGTCATCGTCGTTGAGCAGTTTCAAAAACCCTGAGGTTGATGATGCTTTTGGAGATTAAATTGCCAGTCAATATGGTAGGTTCCAAATAATTTGATGTTTGATATTGCGGATGCTACGTACATTGGCCATATAATCTCGGATTGCTGTGATTGTTGAAGTTGTAACCTGACAGGTTGGAGTTGGAATCGGAATTTCCACACTCCAGTCCTGAAGTCCAGATTTCTCGAAGCACACAGTTTGGATAGGCGGTAGGTTGATCCCCAATTACAAAAAGAAGTGCAAGATATTCAACGAAATCATGTTGGTTTCCACTGGATGTTACCATCTGGTTATTTAACATAGCCATAGAAAATCCCCAAACTAAATGGAGGTTTATAGCTGGGAAAATCATCCAAAATTGGCCAGTTTCCATGGCTATGTTAAATAACCACAGGATGTTAGCGATTTTAAAGCTGTGCTACCACTTTCCAGCTGTTTCTTTGTCCAGGTGATGTTGCAGTAAGCCATGGCCTGAATCAGCTGATGGATATGAAACGAGCGGACCGGAGAAACAGCAGAAACGAAGAAATGGCAGGATGTGGGTGTGCTTTAGCCATCAAAAATTGGGGGTGGACCAGCCATAATGGGAATCTATATATATATATATATGTATATATATATTCATGATAGGGTTTTTAGGCACATGGGTGTTCGCAACATGGTTCTGCCATTCTTAACATATCCACATGCGAAGGTCATGTTATGCAAAGTCAAAAATTTCCTTGATCCTCCCGTAGTCAAACATAACTGGCAAATCCCAAAGAAATGACAATAGGGTCAAATCATTTATAGATGGATTGTCGTCCATTGCTGTGTTACATTGCCAGAGAGTATTCCACTTGCCGTGCCGTTTCCAGGCGATCGTGGCGACTGTTTCTATTTATCCCCATCGACTGTTGCTGATGATTCATTTTTGTTGGTAGAGATAAGTCACGTTAAATCGCGATTTTTGGTATTCAAATTACCGATTTCATCTCATTGAAAAACATCTCGTCTACGAAACCAGGTAGTAAACCGTGTATTTAACATCATTTAACCAAGAATGAACGGTATATTTGAGCATATATATATTTGGTGAACGTTTGTTGACATTGCAAAGTTAAGCTGATTTGGTTCCCAGCAGGAGCGCATCCATGTTCTGAAGCTCATGAACTCCTTCCCGAGTGCCGTGTGCATCGAAGACATTGAGACTCAGCCTGGATCCCAGCGGGTAAGATGGGTCAGATGGGTGGCTCATCCCAGCTATGGTGAGTAGCCTCCAGTAAACATACAAAAAACTATGGAAAATCACCATTTTTCATGGGAAAATCCACGAAATTTCTATGGCCATGGCTCTAATAGCTACGTGACAAATTACCAGAGGGTAGGTGAAGTAGAGTACAAATAGGGTGACTTCATCAAGCTTGGATTAGATCGGAGTCAGCCTGAAACAAGCTTTGGGAGTTTGTGGGTATAAACATGATAAAATGGGACTTTCATTGAAGTGGAACGGTTTACGGAGTTGATTAGCGATCCTGGGGTATTGTCACCCACCAACTATAGGGGATGGGGTCGTCCTTTTGCATGATCTAAACATCAACAATGGAAATTTTAACATTATGGAACCTTCAACACCTCGGGATTCGGTGGATGTCCAACAAACTCAAAAGGTGTAAAGCCAATAACATTGGGGATACAATGAGATATGCAGTCCATGTTTGGCTTTGTCAAATTGGGCATGGGGGATTTCACATTCAGAACTAAAGGGATTTAACCCTCAAAGCTTTGTACTGTCCAGAAATGGGGTATAGACTCTATAGACCAAAGTTGCCACTTCAACCATTGGATTTTCGGGTACCCGATTTTTGGACGAACCGAAATCATGAACATCGAAAACCTGGATTTTTCATCATACTGTAGCTGTTCCAGCTTCGTATTTGCATCAGATGAAAGGTGCTATTCACAACCTGTCAAAAGCATGTTCTGATGGATGTTTTCTGTTCGTTTCATATACAATGGTGCGTATCGAGGATCAAGTGTTTCTCATGCCAAAGAACGCAATACTGCGGACGCTTTGATACGCTGTGGTTGTAGAGTGCTTTGTTGGAAGCTTCAACCAGTCCATATTTATATATATATATATACATATAATATATTGATAGTATATGATAGTATTTGCCTTGTTTTCCCCGTAAAATATCCCCCTCTCTCAATCTCCCAATGGTCCAATAGTTCAAAATTAGGTCAGCCCGTCGCAGGTATGGAGACTTTGTGAATGAGAGGGAGCTCCACGGTGGATGCATGGACGCCAAAGACGATGCCAAGTCAAAAGCTTAGAGACGCACCGACGATGTGCAAATCGGTCAAGTCAGTGGATGAAAAAACATGAGAAATGCGAACTTAATGAAAAGTCAATGGAGATACAATGGGATATAGGTAATTGATAACAAAATGTAATCGAAACTTGAAACGATCAGTAGTCAACAGTTGAATTAATTGATATACTCATGGCCATAGCACCGATGGTCCGTGGAATAATCAATTACCAATAATGGTGGGATGACCTTATCATGGTTTGACCATGGCATGGCCTTGTGTTTTTTTGTCCGAAAAATGGGTTGATAGCAATCCCAATTCTGATCATGTTTTAAGAGTGAAAATATAGAAAAAAACATGACATATCACCATTTTTTCATAGGTAAATCACCATTTTTATCATCTACAAATGGGCCATGGCTTCCATGGCTATGTTAAATAACCATAGGGTATTATGATAAACTGTGATAAACCATTAAATTTGGGGGGAACTATGGGGAACTCTATTTGCAGACAAACCCATATCACTGCCGGGAAATACTGATTGGTGGTTTCACCCCGCTTGAAAATATGTGTTTCAAACATGTCGTCGATCTATGTAGTTATTTGATAGTGTCTCTGGACTTGAGCCAGAAGACAAAACATATAATCTGATAATCTGGATGAATTATGTTGCGACTTCATGTCGTGACGTCACTGGAATGGTTGTGGATCTATAAGGGAATCATCCCCATAGCTGCTATGATAACAGCTATTTTCAGGTTATTCAGCTATATGACATCTTCAAGCGATGGCTGTAGGTCACGAGTTCTCTTTCTGTGTCAGGTCTGCTCATTCAAGAAATTCAAGAATGACTGGGCGAACGTCGGAGCTTTAGCCTCGTCTCGAACTTGCAGCTCCTGGATCGTTCAACACACCTACGATAATTAAAGAATCAGCGGAACCAGAGCAAACAACCAATGTATGGTCTACGGGTTGAGATCTCTGTACCCAACAAAATGGTGTTCCACAATGCATGCTGCATTCAGAATAAGAAAATGATGACTCGAGCTTGATTTTTGAGTGACCAGATTTGGACACAAGCCCAAACCAGAAGACTTGCAAGCACCAGGTATCCCCTGCTTTAGAGTGGATGTCCACCCCAAATATCATGTTGGTTGATTTTACCATCATACCATGATTATTTCACTTAATCCCTATTTCCCTCTGTAAAAATGGATGACCCATGATGACCCCATAGATTGGTTGTGTACATCCCCATTCTCTCTAACAAGTGGTGGACTATGATCCCCCATCAAAATTGCTGTCCTGGGATATTCCCAACAACAAAATCCCCACATTTGAATCTTGAATCCCAACTTTTGAATGGTCAAATCCAACTTTTTTTGTGGTGAGATCATGTGAAATCCACCAATACCTTCAGTTTTGATGGTTACTTCCTCATGTCTGATGCTTAAATCCTGCATTTCCCTGAAGAAACCCAGCCTTTCCACCAGTTTTTTTGGACCGCAGGGGCGCCAGTGCGCGGCCCCGCAGCGAGCGCAGCGGTCGCAGTGGAAAGAGTGGATCAGGGCAGGGGTCCTTCGAGAATGAAGCGCTGGAGGCAGAGGCAGGACCAATTTCTGGGGGAATTACACAGGGAAACTGGATGGAATATCCAATCTTGTTTATATATTTTGGGGTGGATGAAAATGGATAGACGTTGAATCATGGAATTATTCCATAGATTTATTTTCGGAAAATGGATGACATGGAATCATATTATGTCGTAGTGGGTACTGTATATATACTGGAATATGAGAGATCATATGATAAGTCCCCAGTGAGTTCAACTCGGGTACCATTCTGAAATCCCGGAGCCAGAATGGAGGTTTTTATGGGAAACTTTATCGAGCTGAATGGAGCATTTTAAGCTTCTGGTGGGTCTAGTGGGAATGTGGAAGATATTCCCAATAATTACAAGGAGAATTTAGGGGCTTAATGTTGGTTTACTGTAATGAGAACATGTATTGGAACTCAATATGGGAATACAGTTAGGACGGGAATGTATTCCTAAAATTCCAGCAATACGGGTCTACTATTGGGGATTGTTATACTATACTGATCTATACTGTTACTATATATACAGTACTACAATTGGCATATAATGGTCAATCACAACGAAAGCGGGTGAATTGATTTGGCCAAGATGCATTTCAAAATTGGAGAACCAATTTCTAAACCACTGGATGTTGGTGCAGTGCCCAATTTTCAGTCAAACACAGTCGGCCAACTGTTGGTTATACTACCATATTATGGATACTATGGGTATGGGTCGAAAGTCAACATCCTGTACTCTTGGTTTTCCCATCAAAAGCTGGGATTTATGGATGTGCATTAAACTACCCCAAGATATGGTGAGATAGGCTTTGATCCACGGCCCTACCATTCAAAGGGTGGCAGTATGAGAGGATAAACCGGGTAGTATGAGAGGCTGTATAGTCACCAAACCCTGGTTAGTTGTTTTGCTGATTGATTGCAAGATATGGGGGTTTCCATACATGGTGGGAACCATTGGGAACCCCATTTATGGATGGTTTATAGTGGAAAATCCCTTTAAAATTGATGATCTGTCAATATCTACATTTCAGGAAACTACCATATGGTGATCTTTAACCATCAAATCGACATATTAATTTTAAGCGTCGAAATGATGAGAATTGATAAACGTTGGGTGGCATTTGTTTTTCAATTTCGCGACCTACGGAAAATGGGCATTTGATAACCCATAACTACGGGTGAGAATATCCATTGAATGGGTAACCGGTTACCTATACGGGCATGTTTTTTGTAGCCGTTGATTCATTGAGGAAGAAAATGGAAGAAAGTGAGTTGAGATGGTGGCTGTTTTAGAGACCCTTTTGATGGGTTGAACTGTTGGAACTTTCTGGAAATGTAAAGAATTTGATACGGAACAACACGTGATGTTGATTGCCGTCTTGATGTTTTCCTCCAACATTATCGATATGACATGCAAAACAACAGCAAAACTAAGCTATCAACTTAGAATAGTGTTATATAAGTCTATGACAGATATATGTTATCATGTTTTATCTAAGATATGTTTGGTTCTTCGAGTTGTGTTTTTCTCATATGATTTTCGTGTACAGAACTTGGAAGCTGCGCCTGAGGATGTGGAAGGCTCAGAGCACGATGATGAAGGGTCCCTTGTGGAGGAGGTGCTGTGGTGAAGAAATTGAGAGGGGTCTGTCCTTCAAACGGAGGGATGTAAACACATTTGAAAAACATGAAGGATGTGGAAATTTAACCGATTTGACCTTAGGTTGGGATATTGCCTGAAGTTAAGTTCGCAGATATGAACACTTCAATCATATTCAAGAATGACTGAAGTGGTTAAACATGATGATAGAGTTGCAATGGCTATAAAAACCAACCATCTTATGCATTGTTTGGGATATACTGGGATATATAACCAACAGATACCAGCAGTAATACATGACTTTCTCATACTTTCTCCAGAAATTGGAGATGTGCCCCTAATTTATGGTCATCAAATAGTTAGAAAAATGAGATTTTGCGCATTCCTGGACAAACCTCTGCGGTGACTCCGCTTAACGAATCAGGCCAGAAACTTCAAAAAACAATAGACTTTCTCCATATCTTTTTCCAAAAGACATTACTTATATTTCCTGGCTTCCTATTAGCATTTCAAACAACAAACAGCCTGCCATTATCATTCACTGGTAAGACCTTTGGAGTTGGGTGACCAGGACCCTCCACGGAAGAGATGAAAGAGATATGGGCCATAGGGGGATGGATCAAAACCCATCATTTTGCATATGTAGCGGAGGGATACATCAACATTTAACACTATTTTTGGGTTTCATACCCGTAGGAAAAGATGTAAAGAAATATGAAATGATATGAATATGAAAAGATATGAACACAGATGAAAAGAAATGATGTGATCAGAAAAAGCTAAACGAACAAAGGATGTTTTGCTGACATGGCCTTTTTGGCCCTCCTACTGGTTCCTTTCAGCTGCAACTGATTTCCTCTGCGCAGGTCAAGGTGCGCAACGCCAAGATTGTGATGAAGCCCAAGTTGGATAGCGTGAATCCGATGTATGAAAGGCTGCTGACTGAAGACAGTGAACCAGGGAGATCGTCGTTTTTTAAATGCACTGTTGCCCCCACAGGAAAGTCAGGATATGCCAGGATTTTGTGAACAATGGTGTTTTGTGCGAGAAAAGAGAATCCACAGAGCTTGAGGGTACTGTTGCCGCGGAAGTAACGTCTGAAACGGTCAGGGTTTTGGAATGCAGACAGTTTGAGAATCCCGACATGATGCGCTTGGGAGCCCAGGAGTTGCATGAAATCCATTGAGATGAGGTTCATGTCTAATGAAAAACAACAGCAGCTTAAAACATCCCCATGTCTAGTAATTGCTTCAGCCATATTAATCCATATTGATCTATGAAATATCCATAATCAACCAACATTTGTGGGTCAACTGGTCACTTTCTTTTTGATTTGGTCAAGCTACAGCGAGCACGCGTCGATGTTTTGGCCTACAGTTCACGCACCATGTGAGCAACGGTTTTGTTTGTGCGCAAGTACAGTAGGAAAAACGAGTCTTCGGATGGATGTACCTTCCGTTTCAAGCTCAAAATTAGGTTCAAAACGAGGTGGGTCCGCGAAAACAAAACAAATTCAGTCAAAGTTAATTAAAGACTTCGTAGAGAAAAAAGAGAAGAAAGCAAGTGATCAAAATGAGGTCAGGGAATGGAAAAGGAGGTAGGGTCGGCCCCGCCTTTTCCCAGTAACCTCAACAACTTCCGTCGCTCATGTGAGGACAGCCCTTGGCGATGCGATATATAATAATTATATAGTATTTATGACTCATGACAGTACAGGCATTGCCCCTTCCACGCCCGACACCAGTTCGGAACATCACCATTCTCACTCAGTCATTTGGGCAACAAGTGCAACATAGTAACATAGTGCAACGTAGCATGGAAAGTGACAGGAAAGGAAGGCATTCCACTCTCAGCGACGTACGCAGTACATTTTGGTTGGTCACACTTCCCTCACCCCCAAAAAAACCACCCATATATGCTCCATGGTGCTGGAATACAAACTAACATGCAGCCAAAAAATGACCCAAATACTGGTAAATAATCCATAGATGGAGCACATGAGACTCCATGTTGTGATCCTTCTCCTCTCGACAGCCGCCAAGGTCCAAACAAGAAAGCAGTGAAGGATCTCAGCCGAAACATGAAGGCGTGGAGCATCGTGGTGCGTATGTTACGCTGTCACCTCGTGCAATATTTTGGACACAACATGTTCACAGTTTGTCCAGAAGTGGAGTGTGGCAATTCTGACAGAAAAGAAGCATGAACGACATGATTTTACATGATTCTATCATTATCATTCTCCATCTATGGATCTATTTACCATATTTGGGTGAGCGATTGAGACAATGATCCCGCTTTCAAGGCAGTGGCCAGTCCTCGAAAAGTTGGTCCTCGAAAAGAGGTCGATCGGAGCTTTCTCGAGTCTCTTGGATGCAACTATTGGGGGCCAGATTCGGCAAACACATCTGTGATGTGGGGGTTTCCTAAAATGGGGGTACCCAAAAATGGATGGTTTATAATGGAAAATCCCAATCTAAAATGGATGATTTGGGGGTACCCCTATTTTAGGGGTTGGTTCAGGTTGGTTCCTTGTTTTTGTTGATGTGTTTTTGTAGTGTGTGTTGAATGCATTGAAATGATCCGGACAACCGTTCCTCCGACTTTTAATGACATATTATTCTGCGATTGTATGACATGTGTGACCAATGAAGTTCGCAAGTTTGCATACGAAAACTGATTCCTTGGGTGGTTAGAGACCTGTGATTCTCCAATCTTCAGGCCTGGCATGGAAGTGCACATCTACTCCGGTCAGGCGTGCCGGATCTTCCAACATTTCCAGCACGCGGCTAGAGGTCTGCAGGAGACAAGACTGAGTGCAGACCAGAAAACGACTAAAAGATACAAAAAGGAGAACCCCCAATTCCACTGGTCTATCATCACGTTTTTCTCCATAAAACATAAGTATTTTTAGGATAGACTGCTTGGAACTAGCCTGCAAAAGCTTCAGAGAGTCAAGGTCAATCAGATTTCTTCCCAGGCGAAGAATAGCGCCGAGTTGCAAAAGAGGATCTTGCGGGAGAAGATGCAAGATGAGGCGGCAAGAGGACATAGCAGCTGGATTTAGCACATGGGCTTGCCCATGAATTGGAGTACTGTATAAGAGGGTTGCTCCAACCTATTCTAGGTGTCTAGGTAGATCATTGCCGCAAGGGAGGAGAATTGGTGTTTTTACTGCTTCAGATTGAGCCAGTTTAGCCCCCTTGTGGGTTGTTGGGAGCAACCCTGTATGAATGATGTATTCTGCATATATAATTTACAACTATTGTACAATGTGCCCCATTCTATGGCTATTTGACATATATTTTTGATGGTTTATACTGCCTATTTATGGTGAAATTGGTGATGTTTATTAGTGTTTTACCAACATTATTTGAATCATTGGATTGGGTTAAGGGAAAATTTACAGGAAACCCCTATATTTGATGGGAAAATCCATGGTTTCCTGTAAATTTTCCCTTAACCCAATCCAATGATTGAAACAAACCACTTGGTTTTGCAGTTGCTCATTTTGCCCCCTCCATGACTTGGGACGCCAGCACCACGCCAGGGGCAGCTGTGGACCTATTCAGCGGAGAGAAATTCCGGATGCTTCCCGTTGCTGGAGAAAGAGGTTCCCTTGGACAGGCCATGATGGGCCGGGTCAGGGAAGACCTGAAAAGTGGTTGCATAGAATTGAATTACAAGGGGAGTCATATGGGGTCATATGGGGTCGCTAAAAACTGTCTATCTATCCATATATACATATATTATCATATATTATATGTATATATATATATTATTATGGTGGTTTATTGCCATTAATAATGGCTATACCAAGGACTACCACCCTCTTTGAGGAAATAGTAACTGGATTAGATCCCTTTATAGATATAGACATGTGATAGCTTAGAATCACACGCTTACGAAGCAGTCAACTAACTCCATGGACAATCTAAGTGATTATTTTCTGCATGTGTTGTGAATGCAGGTGTCGTGAAGGCCAAAAAAGAACAGACATGTTGAAACTGGGTTTGTAGTGTGTAAGGTATTGACCCTGATCCAATATTTGTTTTTGTGATTTCAGAGATTCAACCTCGCATCTTTTAAGCCCCGTGTGGATTCAGAAAAATCAAAGTGCTGGAATGTGGATACGATTCAAACTGAAAACCACAGAGTTGTTTGTCATTTTAGTATAGTTAAACCATGTTAAACCCGTTCCATTTTGGAGCCCATCCCCTTGCCCCTGGAGCTTATTTTGTTCTTGCTGGTGCCAATCAATGGGTCCAGCATGGCCAGGATGCTTCGACAGGAAGTGCCACAGGACTGCGATCACTGTGAGTTTTTTTCGCGGCTCCCAAATTGGAATTGGGACATATTGGTACCTCCATCTATGGAAAAGTAAATTTCCACTACTAGTAAAATCACTTTTCTAATCTGTTCTATTTTTTGGGGGGGTTGCTATATAGTCATACAATAGTTTTTGACAAGATCTCTTCATGTTGCAGTACCATAAGTACTTGGCCGCAGTGCATGACAGGGTGCAGTGCGCCGCAGGAGGACAACCGAAAGCCTTTCAAATATCCCAGTCCGCGCGAGGCGAGGTCTGCGCGGAGTCAAGCTGGATCTGTTCACAGCTTTCAGGAAGGTATAATGTGGTAAACCCAATGTCATAAACCATCCCATTAACCAACCATGACTGGGGGTAATTTTACATCATACCAAATAGGGGTATACCCAATGTCATAAACCTCTGTTGGGGATGGTTTATTGTTGGGTTTACCATACTACAGTTTTCTCTTAATGTGTCTTTTTCTATCAAGCCCTTTCAGGCTTTTGATGCCAGAACTTGGCCACGGTGCTTAAAAAAAGGTCTCTAGCTGCTCTTTCTCTAGCTGTGACATGGTTTCGCAATATTTTCCCACATGAAATCACAAATTTATGGCATCCTGCATGGACAAACCCACATTGGGATGGGACAAACCTGGCATGTTCCCTGTGCGCTTCAACAAACCTGGTATACGGCTGAAGCGACACCTACCTTCTCCCACAAAGATTGCAGGCAAGATGGATGAAAATGCTACAAAATGCATCAAAATGCTACAAATTCACAATGTCTACTTGATATTTGCATGAAGACTCAAATGAGCTCTTGCAGCGAGTGAAGTTTTTGGATGTTTTTGGTATGTCTCCTACGGAAGGCACGACACGGATCGGAAAAGCCGTGAAATCGGTTTTCCAAGATTGTGGAATTGGCCTAGGCTTCAGTTACCTCAAGTTGGGCGTTTGTTTGAAAATAAGCTACCCTTAAAAAAAAGAAATCATCCCATTATCTACCAATCTATCGCCATTTTCCCATGGTTTTCCCCATGTTTTCCCCATCAAAAGAAAGCCTCGATTTTTGGTGAAGACCCCAGCAGTCAGGCCGCCGACTACCGGCGGATGCCC
Organism: Symbiodinium sp. clade C Y103; assembly: GCA_003297045.1. NCBI lineage: Eukaryota > Dinophyceae > Suessiales > Symbiodiniaceae > Cladocopium > Cladocopium sp. clade C. The sequence continues at coordinate 308,047 of BGPT01000075.1, forward strand.
AACCAAGTCTCTGACTCCCGAAAGGCGGCTGGGTGACTTGAGTGTACTCATGATGTATCATGGCTAGAACTATAGAAACTCCCAAGCAAGTACCACCTTTTTGAATGTAGAAACAAATGTCATCACTGATTCTACTATATGTTCTACCATGTTCTACCAGGTTTGTACATGTCCGTGGTATCATTGGTGTTGGCTCTTCGCGTTTGCGTTCACCGAAGGAAGATCTGCAAGCTCCTTGGGTGGAGAATCAGTTGCACCCAGAGTTGGAGCTGAAGGAGAGCTGCAAGTAGTCTACCCTCCAGTAAACTAACATAGCTATTGAAAATGGCCATTTATAGTGGATTTTCCCATGAAAAATGGTGATTTAGAGTGGATTTTCCCATGAAAAATGGTGATTTAGAGTGGATTTTCCCATGAAAGATTGTGATTGTCCATAGTTATGTGGCTGTTTACCAGAGGGTACCCCGAAATACTGTGGTTTTTAGACTTTGTTCCCATTTGTTAATATGTTTTTATTCAATGGCCATAGATTGGAGATGGCCTCATGTTTGGACAAACCCATCCAGTTTGCAATGTGAAGATTTGCAAAGCTTGTGTCATAGTCAACTGTTGCAGACGTGTTGCCATTTTATGTCTGCTCACAGGGCTTGTCCAGGGTTGTAAGGACCTGGCCCAAAGCAATGATCAGTCAGCCACGAGAAGTTCAGATTTGAATGCCTGATCCAGATACATGGCTGCTGCAGTTAATCCTCCGTCACTTAACCAAAACATACATCCAGTATTTAATTAGACCTCCGGAGCAAGAATGGTTGAGGGATAACATTTCTCTGTGGTTTCAGATGTCCTTTAGTCTTGTTTCAAACAAGTGTACCCCAGAATCCCACAGTTGATCATAGTTGATCATAGTGTTGGTGATGTATCCCCTTATAATCCCTCTGAAATCCCATTAAATATTTTTGTTGATGGTTAAACCTCCATTATACATTGAATCATTAAACCCTATTGAGTCCCTATTCTTAGATCCATGATTCACTGACCAAGTTGTATTGTATTTAGTCAGTGAGAATAGTTGTTACAATCCCCATTTGCCATAATCCCGTTCAATCCCATTAAACCCTACTAGATCCCATTAGATCCCTATTGTTGATGGTTGAACCCTTGTAATTTACCCAGATATACCCTCTGGTAATCAAACGTGGCAATGGAAAATCCACAGATCATTTTCCGAGCTAGAAACCTCCATTTATAGAGGATGTTCCAGCCAGCCACGTTTGATTACCAGAGGGTATATCCCATTGAATCCCGACAGAAAAATCCCTATGATGGTTGATATATCCCCATGATATTCCCATTATATCATATGAATTATATACCCCAATAAATCACCATTTATGGTTGGTGAATGTTGGTGATACCCTCTGGTTATTTAACAGAGCCATGGAAAACCACAATTTTTGATAGGAAAATAGGTAAATCAATGTAAATCGCCATTTTTAATCAACTATAAATGGGCCATTTTCCATGGCTATGTTAAGTAACCACGGGGTATATATCTCTTACATCCCCAAATGTCTAATTGGCTTTTGGTTCGACGGCACCAGGAGATCATCACCGGAGCCTTTGACTCGCAGTCCTTGGGCATCGGTGCGCGGGAGCACGGCAGGGCACAGATGGATCAAAATGCAGGAAATTACAGGAAACATGATGGAAAATGTATGAACATCTAGGAAAATCATCTATATAGACAATGGTTTTTGATGAGAACACCGTATCTAAATGGAGGTTATAGCTGTGATACAAACCAATCGTTTTGTTGGGGAATTGTGCACCGAATATATTTCATTTTCTGCGCTAGGACTAAACATTTTTTACAGGGAGTTTCTGAACTTTGTGCCACAGTAAGATTCTGTACGGTAGATATAGTGACGTGTATGTAGTTTTGTACAGAAATGCTACCAGTATAATTCACCCATACTTGCCATTTAGACCAAGTAAAATATGATCAAACCATATGAATCATATGAAATCTTGGCCATGGCCATGGCACGGCCCGAGCTGCCTTCCTGGTAGGTGGTGCTCACGTGATTGCGCTGCGTCAGCCTGCCCTATTCGAGCCGGCGGCGCCCATGGAGTCAGAGGCGCAGCGGCGCACCCTGCCAGAGATGCCGGAGATGTGTAGGAAATGGGGAGAATACCCCATACTTTTTATGGCAAATGTGGGGAACATATGATATACTGTATATATATATATATATGATATGATTTAGAAGTTTCTCTTCTGGAATATTTTTGGGATTTGGGGGCTACCTTATCATTTGATACGAAAGTATCTTTGATATTCATACTTCGATTCATGAGCCGCTAGTGGTATGAATACCAGGCACGGCCCTACCTTCGCAAAGGTGTCTTTGGTGACTTGACTCATTGGGTTTGCCCAGAAAATAAATTCAATGTTAATGTGTTGTCGTCATGTTTCTCAGTAAAGAGACATTAGAGGGTATCCCCATTTATATCATGTACTGTAAATAGAGTGTGTGTATATATATATATACACATGTATTATTTAATTATATCCCCCCTCTTTGGTGATATCCCCGCTTAACCTCATCATTGTTGGTGACTACTGTATCCCATTTTTTAGAAACCCATCTATTCCCTGGTGTCCAGAAACAGTCTGACCGTGGCATTGAGCTGCAGGAAAAGATACCTCAGATGAAGTTCCAGGCGTATTCGCATGCGGTGGGGATTGTTTTGGATCACCAAAGGGGGTTCTCCAAGGAAAATGACAAGAAAACGACAGTGGGAAATGATGGAAACTGATAGAAACCAAATAACCACATGGTGGGTTTTCCATATCTGTCTTCAGGCTATTCGTTGTGTCCCAGCATCGACCAATGGAAGCACTCCGAAGGCTCGCAATGTCATGAGCATTGAGAATGCCGTGGACAAGCATCAAAGGAGCTCCGAAACTGATGGGACAGCCGCCATGCCATCGGTTCACTTCGATCTCCTGGAACAGGACCATTCTGGATGGCGAGCCCCAGAAGTTGGGTGTGCGATTTGACGAGCTGAGACACCCAGTGAGGATGGGAAAATCTAGAAAACTCTATATCTGGGGGTAAAAACCATAATATGGTTTCCTGCAGATTTTCCCTTTTTCCAAATTATGTGTGTTGGTGGGGAATGTTGTGGATTGCTGATGATTGAAGTTGATTCGTGTTGATTGGTGATTGATTGATGATCGTTGCTGACAATTGTTTATTGACGTTTGATTGATTCTGACTATTGATTAATTTTGATGTTTGTTGATATTCATATATATGTATATATACATATATGTTTATACATGTTTGTATATATGTTTATATATTTTTATATATATGCATGTTTTGATGTTTGTGGATGTTTGTTGATGTTTGCTGATGTTTGTTGATGCTTTTTGATTTTTGATAGTCAGTTGGTATGTTCCTTGTTTCAAGTCCCAGTCCCAGCCAACCTAAGGCGGCTGCCGCTGCGAAGCATTCGGAAGAAGTACGGCGACCGACGAGCCCAAACGGAATTGGAGGCTGGGAATGTCGTGTGAAATCCCTGCACTGAATCGAGGCTTATAGCTGGGAAAGTAATCTAGAAATTTAGGTTTTTAATGGGACAATCATTGGAACATATGTTAAAATCCACGGTTTTAATCGGAACATCATCTATCAATAAAGGATTTTCCATTGTTATGTTTGAGACGGGAGGGTACGTGACATCCATCTATGGGTTTTCTCATAGGGGGTGGTCTTTTGATGGGGGTCGGCCCGCAATTTCAATGCCAGCAAAGTTTACAGTGGTTTCAACCGCCGAATTTTCTTGACAAACCAATCCAATGATTAAACCAATCCAAATTGCATGGTGCAATTTTATGTGTTTCATCTAAAACCCAAGATTTCCACTTAAAATCATCAAGTGTTTGCATTCTAGCAAACCCCCATATATCATATTTACAGATATCAAAAATACATAAATACCTTGGACGCCTGGAATAGGAGGAGACAACATAGTTCACTACCATCCTGGTTTCACACCAAACTCGGCATCCTTTTGGGGATACGACGATGATTCTCATCATATTCCTAGCATATTCCCCCCACGAAATCCCCATCATATTCCAATCAAAATCCCATGAACATCCCATTGTTGGTGAAATCCCGATCCCTCTATGAAATCCCCCAGTGATACTCCCATCATAAACTGATATTCCCATCATAAATCCCCCAGTCCCATCATAAATCCATCATAAATCCACATTAATCCATATTTAATCCATATTTAATCCATATTTAATCCATATTCCCAGTCATATTCCCATCATAAATCCATCATAAATCCATCATAAATCCATCATAGATCCATCATAGATCCCCTGTGATACCCTCTGGTAAACGTTTACATAACTATGGAAAATCACCATTTTTTCATGGGAAAATCCACTATTTCTATGGCCATTATCCATAGCTATGTTGGTTTACCAGAGGGTATCACCATTGAATCACCATGACAAACCAATTCGCACCTCTTGGGACCGCCCCGAGGTGAAGCCTCCGCCCATCTCGTTCCGCAGTGAGGAGCAATACCGCGAGGACCGACACACGGCGCTGGGTTCGACGTCGACACGGCGCAGTTTCGATGCCAAAAAGACCTACGGCGCTACGGGGACTCCTGAAAATCCGAGTGAAATAAGTGTGAAATTAATTGTTCCATCTTTTTTTGGGGTGGGTTCAGGACTGAAAAATGGAAACAAACGGAGATCTACTTCTAGATTCTAGACTCTAGATTGTATGATATTAGATGTATAGTGTTGCTTACAAAGGAAGAGACCCATTTGTTAAGGGTCTGAGCAACTCTGGTCTGTATCCATGCAGCATTTGCCGTCACTTGGTGTGCGCATGTCGCAGAAGATCAGGGAAGACAACCAGTTGAATGTGGCTTTTACCTTCGAGATCTCCGTTTTTCAAGGGAGAACACAAGGCAGTGAGAAGTAAGAATTGTTTGATGTTGCCTAAAAGGACATGTCTTGATCAAACATCCTTTGCTTGACGACTTTGGACTTTCTAAAGCTGGTTCCAGTCCCTCCAGTGATGGGCCAGGGGGTTTCCTGGGTTACTTGCAGGACAAGGGCACTTATGAGTCCATTTCTGACTTCATGAACGGTGTCCGGAGGTGGGCCACGGCCTGGCATTTTGCCAATCTCAGTTTGTCACACTTTTTTGTTGGCGTTCCTACGACATGACGTTTGGGTGATTTTTTTTTGTGAACACAGTGTTTTTTCTACTTCGTGGTGTTTTAGAAGTATAGTGAATCTTCTTCCGTTTGGGGCTAGTTTCGAATTGTCCTAGTTCTGCATTTTGACAGTTGCAATGTCTATCCTGACACCTGTCACAGGCCACTGAAGACAAGAGGAGGTGTTGTTCGCTTGTGCAATGCTCGCATTTGGGTTTGTCTGAAATAGGGTACCTCCAATTCCAATGGATGATCATCATTGTCCCTGTAAAAGTGAGTATTTGTGGGTATCCCATATTTTTGGACAAACCCATTTCGAAGTGGTGACAGACGAACATGTTTTTTTTTTGCAGAGTCTGTACCGAAGGAAACTTTGGCGTGTCAATTGCATTCTGTGCATGCCTTTGTTGGCCACACATCTTTGAGACCTGGGGCTACTGCCACGACTGAGACATGCAGGCTCTGACTGGAATCATTCTCAGCACCTGAATTCCATGCAGAACAAGACCAATTGCTTCAAGAAACTTGTCTTGATCACAAGCTGAGACATTCTGATGTAGACAGGGACATGTGAAAATGTTCAAGAGAGAGCAGCACATTATTGTGAGAGTTGTAGATGGCTGCAGGGCATCGAATGTCTTGAAAGATCAGAATAGAGGGATGAACATCAAACCAGCGATGTTGGTGTGCTATTCCACAGTACTAGGGTGAACTAGCCCTGGCCCATGTGACAATGACAACTATTGGTGCCGTCCAGTGATGTTAAATTCCTAGTCTATATAGGATCAAAAAGAATCCCTTTGTGACTGAAACCCTTTGTGAGTGAAAGTCTGGCATTGTTATTGGTTTAATCACGCAAAATGCCTATGATCATTCATGGTTGAAAGAAATTTTCCCATTCACATGCAGCAAAAGGATTATCTAGACCCTGTCTCAAAGTAAACCCGAATCCTATATGTCCCATCTTTTCTCTATTAAATTTGGTTGAATATGAGAATATATATTTGGATTTATCCATCCGATTTTCAGACCTATGCATCACTGCGACAGCTAAGGAGTAGCCAAACGAAAGCCTGGCAGGCGGAGTTGGCCTAGTGGCGTGGAATGCCTCAGATGTTTGGCGCAAGATATGAACAAGACCTGGGGATATAACCATCAAACATGGGGGAAAATGGATGCGAATGGCACATAACTAATATGGTTCCAGATAGCCTATAACCGCCAGAAATGAGGATATATAACATGAGCAATGGCTGCTAAACCCCTGTTGGTTGATGATGAGTTCGGGCCTGTCAATGCCCATAATGTGGATTAATTTTGGGGGATGATCATACTCCATTCCAGGAAATCCTCTTGACTAAGCGTTGTAAATGAATGACTGAGGGCTTTGAATAGTTCCAACATCACATGAGGCGTCCTAAATGTTAAAATCTATAAGTTAATTTGTGGCAAAAACGGCTGAAAAACCATCATTTTCCCATTCAAAGTCAGGGGTGGTCGGGGAAAACTCTGAAAACAATTCCGGGATAGATATGTTTCTGGAAATGTTTTTTGACGTTCTCCAATTGTTGTTCATGTTCCATTGTAGGCAATAGATATAGAGTGTGTAAAGTGTTGGCTAGTTATGTGTTTTCCGCATTGGTTTGATTTAAAAAGCCATTGTTGCTGGTGTATAACGGAACATATTCAATTCACATGCACATGATTCAATATTTATGAGTGCTACCCTCTGGTAAACTAACATGACTGTGGAAAATCACCATTTTTTATGGGAAAATCCACTATAAATGGCCATTTTCAATAGCTATGTTAGTTCACCAGAGGGTAATGAAATGTAGCCACTTCTCATCACTTCTCCACATCAGATCACCCCAGCCAACCACACGGATTTCGGGACAGGCCGTGACGGACAAGCACAAGTTCGAGAGATTGACCAGCTACCAGGTACCGCCAGATCAGAAGGGTTGCAATAGATGGGCAAGCCTATCGGTGTCAGGTGAGCAGTGTTCAAAACCCTTATTGATTGATGATTTTATGAGGTTATACTACTCAATATATTGGGAATCATTTGAAATTTTCACAATCTATCATGCGAAATCCTGTTAACCAGCCAGTGTAAAGAGACGACAGAGGGTTTTGAACACCGCTTGATGGAGAAAAAACCAAATTCAGAAGTGGTTGTTGAATCCTTTGTTGTGCTGTTCCACACAGAGCTGTTTGCCACTATGATGAAGACTGCCTAGCTTCACCGAGGAATACGTGTACATCATATAGATGTGTCATAATACCATATAATAATATAATTGATACTACACTTACTATACTGTAGATAGATGGATGAATCATAGATGGATAGACAGATAGAGACTTGTAGAGACTGACAGAGACTGATACAGCCGGCTATAGACTGATATAGACAACATATATGTCTATGATATGTATGTATATACATATATATATATGTATATGCATATATATATATATTATGCCATATATATATATATATGTTTGTTCCTATACATATATATATATCTCTTCATACACATCCACACATATACATAATATGCGCGTTGTAGACACATTGCATTTCGAAACGCCTCGCGAAACGAGGGAGTCACGTCTGGTCAGGCTCCACCATCCTCAGCACGTAGCTGGAAGGAGCCCGCAGTCTGGGCTGTTTCAGGTGTTGGAATGGAGAGTTCCCCTGGGATTTCATAGGGAATATGATGGGAATATCATGGGCATATCATGGGAATATCATGGGAATATCATGGGAATATGATGCGGGAATATCATGGGGATCGGGATTTAAGCAGCACTAACCAAGAATCACCGGATGTTACTAAGTTCTTTTTGGAATATTGGTGATTTGATAGGGATTTAATTAAGGAAATATTATGGGAATATCATGGGAATTTAAGAGGGATTTCATGAGAATAGCATGGCAAGATATTCATTGGATTGGTTTAAGGGAACATCTAAAGGAAACCATGGTTTTTGCCATCAACTCAAGGGGTTTGCAATGAATTTTCCCTAAAACCAATCCAATGAAATACGGTATCTCTTATGGGAACTATATAATGGGATTTCATGGTGTAATAACTAAAACATGGTGGTATAAGGAGGTACATGGAAGTACCATAGGAGGACTTACCGTGTTTTGTTTTTTTGATAGATATGCAATGGGAATATCATAGGATAAATATAATCCTTTCCCCCTAATACTAACCCCCCCCCTAATAGTAAACACCTCGGGTAGTTTTTATTATTAGGGGGGTATTTATTATTAGGGGGACCCTAATAGTAAGCGCCAGACTTTAATATTAAAAACTATTTTTCTCGATTTCAAAATCAATTAAATCTCAATTTAAAACGCAATTAATACGTTGCAAAAAATTGGATTTCGAAGCGGATCCNATTTTTCTCGATTTCAAAATCAATTAAATCTCAATTTAAAACGCAATTAATACGTTGCAAAAAATTGGATTTCGAAGCGGATCCCTAATAGTAAGCGCCCGACCTTAATATTAAAAACTATTTTTCCCGATTTCAAAATCAATTAAATCTCAATTTAAAACGCAATTAATACGTTGCAAAAAATTGGATTTCGAAGCGGNTAAAGGGGATCAATTAAAAGTCAAATTGGCCAACCACAAATTTCCCAAAATTGGAGATGGACCCTAGTTTTTAGTATTTGGGGGACGTTTAGTAATAGGGGGAAGGGATTANAAAAGTCAAATTGGCCAACCACAAATTTCCCAAAATTGGAGATGGACCCTAGTTTTTAGTATTTGGGGGACGTTTAGTAATAGGGGGAAGGGATTAATGGGGATAGAATAGGCATTATCATGGTGATTTCACTACACGTGAGATTATCATGGGGTATTTGATGAGATATATAGCCAACAAGAATGGGATGGTAATGGGATTTGTTTGGAATATGATGGGGATTTAATGAGAACAGAGCAGGAATATGATGGGCATATGGGATAAGGAAACTATCGCGATATAATGGGGATATGTCCTGTTTTGATTTAAGGGAAAGTGATTTGGGGATAAAACCCATGGTTCCCTGCGTGTTTTCCCTTCAATCAATCCATTGAGATACAAAACGGGATGTAGAATCAACACCATGATATGGATTTGTTTGAAAATCTGGTGCCAACAAAATATTATGCTGTGTCAGTATGTTCCCTATAACGGACACAAATGGGGTACACCCTATGCTCAGACAAACTCTGGATCAAGATCAAACTAAACTCACCCTGATTGCAGTAATTGGATGAACTGGTGTGACTGGTGACAAGGGCACCATGGAACCCCCAAATATGCAATGTGGTGATCCCCAGCGGTGCGCTCCGTTGATCCGTGAGGACATGAAAGCCATGCCTTGGGACAAGATGAGACAGGTGCCGCAAGCCGGTGGCCGGTGCCAGGAGTAGCAGGCTTTACAAACTTGTTTTAACTCACCATTTTTTTGCATTGGTTTACTATGTTATACTATGTTTCAATACCAAAAAGAAGCATATTTTATTGGTGTCTCTTGGCTAAATGGATTGGTATACCATGTAGTTGTGTAAACCAAGTACAATGTGATGCTCGCCAAGTCACAAGTTTGTTTACAATTCCTATTGACTAGTTCGATATATCTACCATAAACCCAACGGTGAAATATTCATCGTGAGTTATTAACTATTAACCAAGGCAATTAGCGAACTGAATCCCTTTTTTCATCCATTGTGCCCTCCTGTAAACGAACATAGATGTAAGAAACCCAGCATTTGTAGATCATTTTCCTACGAAAACCATGGTTTTTCCAATGTTTTTTGTATGTTTACCCTAGGGTCTTCCATTAAATCCATTTGAATCCCATATAATGCATATTCCTAGTATGAATCACCACAACTTTGCTGGTAGACATCACCAAAGACTTCGTGGTTCCGTGTTGTGTGCAGGTTTCCTGGAAGCCTTCCTCCGAGATGACCCCCTTGGTGCGCGAGTCGTCGGGCGAGTCGTCAGCATTTCCCCGAACTTTTTTGCTGGAGAATTGGAGAATCGGGAACGTTGTTGTTTGGGTAACACCATATGAGGGTTCCTAAAATGGTGGTACCCCAAATCATCCAAAATTAGACCATCTGAGTATTTGAGCATTGAAATTCAGGGTTTGGGGGATCACCAATTTAAAGAAACCACACTATAAAGATGCTATATCATGCGGATTTTTCACACATAGAATTGCTACATAATGAGGATAGAATGAGACAAGCAATGGGAGACTAGTGGGATAATCGATGAATCACGATGGTTTACTTGGATGGTTGTCCCATTTCTTGACCCACTTGTTTGGGAATATATGACATATCTTTGGTAAAGACCTGAAATGTTTCAGAAACTCAAGATTGAAACCAGGTCTTGGGTTGAACATGGACCAAAACCATGAGGCAATACTTGGGGATGCTTTAAACGAGTGATTTTCATGACCATAATAATGATGATATCACTCATGAGTTGGGATATAACCCCTATAGTTACAATCATATTCAACATACTGCTCAGCTGTGATTTTAAGGATCAAGAAACATGTGGTAACATGTGACATATTTGCCGTGATTAAACATTATGTAGACTTTCATGATGAGGGCTGTCCACGATGAGAAGTCTGGTGCAGATCTCAACGAAAACATCTGGAGCCACCTGGAGCTACCCTCCGGTGTCATCAAACGTGGCTGGCTGGAAAATCCTCGAACTAAATGGAGGTTTATAGCTGGGAAAATCATCGAACTAAATGGTGGATGTTCCATTGCCATGTTGGATCGCCAGAGGCTACTAAGAGTTTCCCAACCACATGGCAGTAGTTTTACTTGCTGCGGTATAGACTTGACAGTGTTGAACAAGTTCCAGAGCCTTTCCTCAAAATTTATGGGCCCTGAAATTCATGCACATCCTTTCTTGACCGCAGTTGTGCCATAGTCAAAAACTGAATTCGTGCCGAATTGTGCCTATATTGGGGGATCATCATCAATCCATTAACAGGGCTTGATGTAGCCATTGTAAGGAATTCCAAATAGTAGTGGGATGACCATAAACCATGTTATATTGTAACCAGTTCAAAGATATGTTTTAGTAATATTTAGATATGTCATGACCATCTTCACCATAATATAATCACATTAATCACATCAACCACGTAACCTGTCCGTGGCACATGCGATGTCCTGTTCCTTGCGCCTCTGCTAGGCGCCAATGTCTGCCAGATGAGTGCCGATCCCGTTCTTAATGCGTGACGAACTCGTCTCACCCGTTGAAAAAGAGCTGCTACCGCGCTTGTGGCACGGCCTTAAATCAAAATACCTTGTTGGCTGATTGGTTGTGAAATGGCGTGTGTAAATATATTCTTGGTTTACTGGGGATCTTTGTACCCCGTTTCATAGGGATTCCGGGACCCATTTGCCAACCAATACAATGGTCCGGGATAGGGGTAGTTTTCATGGCTCACGTTGAAGCTGTGTCTACTTTGTCTAAATTCAATGTCTAGAAAATACTTACAATAGCATCTTGATAAGCGCAGGGACAAGGGCACACTGATTATAGTTATTTAAACCATGTAGCATAACCCACCATTCCTTAATATACATAAATCAACAAATAATTGACGGAATCATCACGCAGATAGGTGGATAGGTAGCTAGATAGATAGAAATAGATAGATAGATAGATAGATAGATAGCTAGATGGATAGATAGATAGATAGATAGATAAATGGAGAAGAATAATGTGTATATATATATATACATATACATACTATACCTACACCTTCCAAATACCCCCGAAAATTGGGAAGAGTAGTAACATGTTGGAGTAAAACACTGCCTTTTTCTGGGTACAAACCGAAGGTCTAGGGATCTGTCCTATCAAATATCCCAAACTACATCCCTGTTTGAATCTGGGGTTCACGGCCAGCATCGTCTTGGGCGGCACAACCATCCACAACTCCATGTCCTTTCTGACGGATGTGGCACAGCTGGGAGCCGTGAACTCAATCGGTGACGACAGGTTCGTTGACTTGGTACTTTTTAGATGGTAATAGTGTCTTATTATGGCCCTTTGGTAAACTAACGGAGCTGGTGAAAACTACTACGTTTAATAGATACATCAAGGTAAATACCTTATTCATGGGCCATGTTCAATGGCTATGTTAGTTTACATGATAGAAAATGGTTGAATCATATGGCTTTCTCACCGTTGCATCCCTATTATACCACCATAATTCGTAATTATGTGTTTTTGTTGTAGTTGATATGGTTATTTGTAAGTACAATGGAAAAAAGTTACTTGATATACTATACCGAACATGATATTGACAACACCAAAAAATATAGAAACGTGTTGATTTACATGTGACTATTTCAGTGGCAGTTGACTTTTCTATGTTTTTCGGCGGCCGTATAATCGTGCACTTGAAATTGCTGAAAGACTTCAATTCTATAGCAAATTTTACTCACATGCCCATTGTCAACCCTTCTTGTTCATGCTTCAAATTTGGTTACAGCAATGACCGGATTGTTGATACGCTCTGGTAAACATAGCAAAAACTATGGAAAATCACCATTTTGTGATGGGAAAGTTCACTATTTCTATGGCCATGGCTTCAATAGCTATGTTAGTTTACCAGTGGGTAAGTACCCCCAAAGAAATCCTGGCATAGTATAGGATCTATTCACTTTAGGACTCCACTAGAGTAGCCAATATGGGAGGGTGGAACTCTCTGGTCCCTGAGTGCCTGAAACACCTTGAGCAAAGTTGACCCATATTAGTGTCATGATCAAGAGTTAGATTGTATATCCAGATTGTGGTTGGTCATCAACCCCATCAATCCATGATAAATATCCAAGTAGAAATGTGTATAATATATAGAACAGTTGATTGTGGATATATCCATGGATATTAATCCAGATTGTGTGTTGTTCAATCCATTCTTTTCCGGGTTTCTATATCCATGATGTTTGGATTCACATGATGACCATCCTCCAGATTCGAGGTACGTGGTGCCATTGAGTGATGCATATGAAAAGGCACAGGGCAGGAACATGTGTTTTGTTTTGGGTAAGGTCCCAAGAGCTGATGCGTGAGTACAAACTGGCTGCCTAAGATAGGACAGATTTGATCTGAGCTTTGCTTGTATTTCTGCCCAGTGGTTTCTTGGGTGCACTGGACGCACTAATATGTACAGAAGACGCGTCCAAAAGGCGCCTCAAGAAAGAGATCTGTAGGCATATTTTATACAAAATGTGTATTCCAAAACTGTCCTGTTGCAGACTTGTTGAATGTTTTTTTTTGTTCAGGGTGATTGCCATCAAATACATACTAGACTATACCTCTGATCCATACTTCAAATCTAGCCAGTGATCACATCACACAACGCCTCGTGTTTCACAACTTGGAGATCAATCGTAGCACATTGAAAATGACGCGAAATGACTAAGTTGGTCGAAACATGATGGTACACATCATTCCACCCCATATGTTGTGGCCATTCATGGACATGTTGATGGGGAAAACGACGATGAAACCCGGTAGGACCCCCAAAAAGTTCGTTCGTTCAGCGGTTGATTTCCGGCCACAGCGAGTTGGGACTCTGTCGAGTCGGATCGCGGGGGAAATGGCGGCACCAACCACCTGCATTGGATGGGTATTTTGCCGAGAAAAATGGGGATTTCACATGATTTCACCATCTAAGTATAGGGATATCATGGGCAACCACTGAGGTTTTCTGCTTGGTAAGATTTTCTGTGGAGGTCGTGATTTTTGAGGTGGGATTAGAATTGGAATTGCATGTCCATTTGCAATGCTATGATTTTGAAATAGTTTGTTATTGCTTGGTTTGAAATGGTTCTTATATGTTCTTGTTGTCTACCCAACAAATAGGATGATGATCCGCCCATTGACCAGTTTAGACATAGCTGCCAGCCACTAGCGGTGGGCAATGCAGTTGAGAACGGAAACAACGAAACCACTACTGACTAGAGATGATATGTCTGGCCTGTTGCTGACTAGAGATGATATTTCTGGTGGTCACAATGTGGGTGAAAGCTTTGTTGTTTCTGAACAACCAAAAACCACGGATATAATATGATATATATATATATAATAAGGACTGATCTTAACATATCTGAACATACCTTAACATGTATTACCCAGCTATTGAATGAATGTATTGTGGGATAAAATCTATTGAAGTGGCGTGGTCACCAAAATAAATGGATTGGTTGTCTCTCTCTGGTTTTGTTGCTTGAATCTCCATAGATGTGTGCGGGTTGGTCCAGCGATTGCGGTTGTACAAATGATGTTCTGTGTTGCGTTGGAATTGGGTGTACCCTGGCTTCCGACCACTTGAGAACATGTAATGCTATGAGTCTGTGAGATATGATATGACACAAGAAATCTGTCCGCTCAGAATTTGAGAACTTGGGATATGGCTTTGTGTGAAGATAAAGGACGAAGCATGCCATCCCATGATTGATCATCATCATCATCGTCGGTTGCGGCGGCGGCGGCGTCATTCCCATTTAAATTGCCACATGGGTGATAGGTTGAATCAACTTTTCGGTGGCCATGTTTTTCCGGTTGAATCCCTCATAGTTTGCACACGTCTCCAGTGGCAGAGATGACCTCGACGACGACTTGGCTCAAGCTGTTGCTCGAGTTTTGCTTTTTACAGGGCCTGAGATGCCCGCTGCGAAGAATCTGCTCCCAAACGGCGCAAGGATTTTGCTTACTCTCTAGAGGATTAATTTGGATATGAATCAAAATAAAGAACCATGAACAATGAGCAATGTAACAAAAAGGTGGCCAAACTTTAGAAGATGTCCGATTAAAGGTTTCAACCGAGGTGTCTGCAGCTTGAAAGATGCTAACTGACAAGGCCTTAGCTGCATCCAAACCCATGTCGAACCCGGGATTCATCAAACTCAACGAGGACGTGACGTTTCCGCTGGGTCGCTGGCTGGAGTCGAATGATGACTGAAACTGGGGGTTTGCATAGCCATGGAGGATCCCCAATAGCTGGATAGCTTATTTCAATTTATTTCATGGAAAATCCATCTATAAATGGATGATGCAAGGCGGTACCCTACGGAACCCCATATGAAGGATGTTGTTGATGTTCGTATTCCTTTGGATTCAAGCACGTCTCATGAGGGCGTTGCCATCGCAGGTTCTTGTGCTTGATGTCAACCCGGGATTAATAACCTCTTGACGATTGATTTAAGCGAATTAATTACCCAGAAACAGTGATGATAGTTAAGGTAAGTCGTTGTGGCATTATTTAACTGCCCCCAACAGCTTTGACAACGGACGAGGGCCAAGGCCACGTCTTTTTCAGGACTATCTCGAGGTGCAGCTTTCGAAAAAGAATTTATCCAACCAGACGCTGCTTCTTCGGATTGGCCAACTGGAGGAGTCTCTTGGTGTCGCTTAAAACGGCTGGCGCATTGCGGGCTGCAATGACCTTGGGGACAAGTGAACTTGTATCACCAATGCGTATTATGAATAGGATAATGAATCATTATTTATGGGAAGTACGGTGTTATCACCAAATGGGATAAACCATTTGATTCTTGGAAGTTTGAGTATTTATCACGTTCATGTGATGTGAATGATTGAAGTATCAGGGTCACGTTCAGTGTACAGGAATCATCGTCACTATGGTGCTGCGGCTTGGAACCAATCTGGCTCAGAAATTGATGTGGTTTCGTCCAAAAATGGAGGATATCCCCAAAAAATGTATGTTTAACAGAGAGATTATTATGGACATTATGATCAAGAATCAAGATGATGGTTTCTTTAAACATTTGGGATCAACCACCAAATTCGCTGGAGACATGATTAACAAATTTGATGGACATGGTCAACCAGCAAATTTGGGGTTAGTCCATACAAACCCACCCGTAAGCATGAATCACGCCCGTCTCAATCTGTCCTGATCTGCACTACAAGGTTCAGGTTCAAACTTTGAGCTCATTGGGATGAATTATCCTGGTTTCGGAATCCCATATTACCCATTGGTAGATGATTTTCCCAGCTACAAACCTGCACTTAGCGCGCTGTGATTTTCAGTTGCTCTGTTTGATTACCAACTCGTATCCATCTGTTTCTTCGGACACTCAATCAGCCGAGGTATTTGGAACGGGAGGGTTCTTGCAACAGGTTCAAGATCGATTTGGACTTCAGGGACAACCCGACACCTGGCGTTGAGTCGCTGCTTTTTTGGTTGATTTTCCTCATGGGAAATCCGTCAGAAGTGGGAAATCTATAGAGGGAATATTGATAAATATATAGGGAATCCCCTTGAATATGTTCTTGGGGATTCCTCCAAGAAATCCAAGGAAAGTGACAGACACCGATCTCGAGTTCGATGGCTTTGGGCGTAGCTTGGCTGAGCCGCAGTTGCTGAACAAAGTTCTCCAGTATAAAACAGAAGCGAGAGAAAGAAATGGGAATGATCAGAGCAACCAGAAAAGGGGCAACTGCTTCTACAAGTGGCTGATGGAAGATGATGGAAGTAGGTTGAGAGTGCCGTTGTTTTCTTGGGAAAAAAAAAACAGTCAAAAGGTCGTTTTCTGCGGCACTTCCGGCGATTTCGGCACGTTCCAGGTTTAGTGACTTTCCTCAAGAAGTTTGGATCCTTCGTAACGAGGTGCAACCTGCGGTACGCTACAGATGCTAGGGTCCTCAAAACATCCGGAAAAGCATATTCATAAACGGCAAAAACTCATAGAAACTCGTAAAAACTTGTAAAAACTCGTAAAAACTCGAACTCTTGCCCTAGTATTGGATCGCTTCATTTCATATTAGGGGCATGCGATCAATGAGTGTATTCTTCCAACTTGGGCGTTTCTGCAGACTGGTAGTGAAGTCAGGATGGCAATTGTTTCTCGCACCATGTGGTTCACCAGGTTGAGGATAGGTGGAACTGGCATCAGAGCCTTGGCATGATATGAGTCGATTTGAAGATATCCACAAGGAAAGGCTCAGAGAATATTTCAATCTTCCTCGAAGATGTTGCAAGTACCAGGCATTCAGATGTTCCATGATGTTTCTGCTTTATTGTTTCCTGCTTTAGAGAGCATAACATATTTATGTTTTCCTGATTTCAATACGTTTCAAACCGTTTCAAGGGGATTGGAGAAGATGATCCATTCCCATCATCGGCCTCCTAAGGTGGAAACGGCCTATGCGAGCTCATAGATTTCATCAAGATGGGTGCTGTCACTTGCACGGCTGAAGTCCAATTTTTGGTCGATGTTCCTTCATGGCCTTGCCTTGCCATTTGTGATGAATGTGATGTTGCTATTATGATCTTGGAGCAAGAATTCAAACCGTATATATGTTTTAGATCGATATTGATGCTTGCACATACCTTGGTATAATTGTGTATACATGTATTGTTTGAAGAAATTACAGCACAGGTGTACAATTGTTTTGGCTTACTTTATGCAATGTATATGTGTACGTCCTCTTGAAAGAGACATACAGAATATTCAATTTGTGTCACTGTTTTACAGACTTGATCAAACTTGGGGCGGAGCACAGAGATCAAGATTCATTGATCGAGGTCTAAACATTAAGATGGGTTTCTCTCAAAGTTCGGAACAGCGAAATATCGTGGTCTACCTTGGTTTATCATCCATTTTCCCCTTTAAAATTGGTGTACATTGGATCTCATATTGGGGTTTCGTCCATGACATGAGACCCAAATCATGATCTCAAAGTCTGACGTTGACCGTAGGCTGAAGAGCTGGACTTTTCCAACTTGCCTGGTGTTGAGCAGGTGCCAATCCCCATGTACCCGGTGGTGTCTTTACATCTGCCGGCTTGTCTCAGTGTTTGCGATTTTTGGGGTTCCAAATTTGACACATTTCCATATTACTTGAGTGTGTTCTGATGAACACAAGATGAATCGACCCCCAGACCTGTCACAGACAACTCGTGAATCGATTGGGAATTTTCTCTGGAGTAGACATCAGTATTTCATGGGATTTATAGTTGATTTATGATGTAGTGAGTAGTTTATACTATGGGATTTTCATCTTCATAAGATGGGTAAAACTATGGGATGACAAGGGGATATCGTTGATAAAACATGGATAATGGTTGGTCATTTTCATCAGGGGGCTTCAAAACTGGTCCCACAGCAGCCTGCATGGATAACGAAGAAACAAGATGCTTAGTAATCCCCAGATACCTGCCTGAATAGTGTTAGTTCGTGGTTAATAATTCTGATATAACATGATATAACTGTGGTATATCCCACTACTGGTAATCAAAATGGGGTGAAACAATTGTTGAACACTTACTACTTGCCCTTGTCATCCACCTGGAGCCACCCATGAGACATGAGTTCACTTGAAGAGATTCTAAACTTCTAAACACAACTCGCTATAACCAGGTTCAACCTTTGCCTGCAAGATTTGGACCCGGCCTTGACACAATTTCTGCCCAGCCCAAAGAGGCTATGAGTGGCGACGTGGAGCCATCAGCTAGCTGCGAAATGATTAATCTTAATGTGCTTTGCCTGAATGGTGAAGGTTGCAAGTTGACCCTCCCTCCTTCCACCTTAGGGCGGGAAGTGCGGCAGATGGTTTTGGAGCAACTTCCGCCAAAGAGAGGGGGAAGACTTGCACTGCAGTACCGTGCTTCACCGCTTGTGCTCGGCCAAACGTTGCAGGAGCAGGGAATTGAAGGTCAGGACGTGACGCTTTCCTGTACTTATGTTCCAACAGATATGTGTGCTGCATGGCGCTATGCCTCGGGCTATATCCAAGGAGTTGAGGAAGAGTCTGCATTGGAGGGTCTGACTGAGATGATAGGGGCAATCGATGGGGAGTACTTGCGCCACCTCCCTTCGAGCCTCGAAAACTTGACCTTTGGATTACGGTTCAACCAGGGCCTAAAAGGAGTGACATTTCCAAGCAGTCTTCAAAGCTTGACCTTCGGCGATTTTTTCGACCAGAGCCTGGGAGGAGTGACCTTTCCAAGCAGTCTTCAAGACTTGACGTTTGGTGCTGCGTTCAACCAGAGCCTGGAAGGAGTGATTTTTCCAAGCAGTCTTCAAAACTTGACCTTTGGAACACAGTTCAACCAGAGCTTGGAAAGAGTGACCTTTCCAAAAAGTCTTCATAGCTTGACCTTTGGCGATTTTTTCGACCAGAGCTTGGAAGGAGTGATCTTTCCAAGCAGTCTTCAAAGCTTGACCTTTGGTGATTTTTTCGACCAGAGCTTGGAAGGAGTGCTCTTTCCAAGCAGCCTTCAAAGCTTGAAGTTTGGCGATGTGTTCAACCAGAGCCTGAAAGGAGTGACCTTTCCAAGCAGTCTTCAAAACTTGACCTTGGGAACACGGTTCAACCAGAGCCTGAAAGGAGTGACCTTTCCAAGCAATCTTCAAAGCTTGACCTGTGGAACACAGTTCAACCACAGCCTGGAAGGAGTGACCTTTCCAAGCAGCCTTCAAGATGTGACCTTTGGAGCACGGTTCAACCACAGCCTGGGAGGAGTGACCTTTCCAGGCAGTCTTCAAAGCTTGACTTTCGGAGGTGAATTCAATCAGGGCCTGGAAGGAGTATCCTTTCCAAGCAGCGTGCAGATCTTGACCTTCGGAACACAGTTCAGCCAAAGCCTGGAAGCAGTGACCTTTCCAAGCAGTCTTGAAGACTTGACCTTTGGATCACAGTTCAACCAGAGCTTGGAAGGAGTGACCTTTCCAAGCAGTCTTCAAGACTTGACGTTTGGTGCTGCGTTCAACCAGAGCCTGGACGGAGTGATTTTTCCAAGCAGTCTTCAAAACCTGACCTTTGGCTATTTTTTCGACCAGAGCCTGGAAGGAGTGACCTTTCCAAGAAGTCTTCACAGCTTGACCTTTGGCCATTTCTTCGACCAGAGCTTGGAAGGAGTGATCTTTCCAAGCAGTCTTCAAAGCTTGACCTTTGGAACACAGTTCAACCAGAGCCTGAAAGGAGTGACCTTTCCAGGCAATCTTCAAAGCTTGACCTTGGGCGATTTTTTCGCCCAGAGCTTGGAAGGAGTGACCTTTCCAAGCAGTCTTCAAAGCTTCACCTTTTCAACAAAGTTCAACCATAGCCTGGAAGGAGTGACCTTTCCAAGCAGTCTTCAAGACTTGACGTTTGGTGCTGCGTTCAACCAGAGCCTGGAAGGAGTGATTTTTCCAAGCAGTCTTCAAAACCTGACCTTTGGCCATTTCTTCGACCAGAGCCTGGAAGGAGTGACCTTTCCAAGAAGTCTTCAAAGCTTGACCTTTGGCCATTTCTTCGACCAGAGCTTGGAAGGAGTGATCTTTCCAAGCAGTCTTCAAAGCTTGAAGTTTGGCGATGTGTTCAACGAGAGCCTGGAAGGAGTGACCTTTCCAAGCAGTCTTCAAAGCTTGACCTTTGGCCATTTCTTCGACCAGAGCTTGGAAGGAGTGATTTTTCCAAGCAGTCTTCAAAGCTTGACCTTTGGAACACAGTTCAACCAGAGCCTGGAAGGAGTGACCTTTCCAAGCAGTCTTCAAAACTTGACTTTTGGAGATGATTCGATCAGAGCCTGGAAGGAGTGATCTTTCCAAGCAGTCTTCAAGACTTGACGTTTGGTGCTGCGTTCAACCAGAGCCTGGAAGGAGTGACCTTTCCAAGCAATCTTCAAAACTTGACCTTTGGAGATGATTCGATCAGAGCCTGGAAGGAGTGATCTTTCCAAGCAGTCTTCAAAGCTTGACCTTTGGCCATTTCTTCGACCAGAGCTTGGAAGGAGTGATCTTTCCAAGCAGTCTTCAAAGCTTGAAGTTTGGCGATGATGTCAACCAGAGCCTGGATGGAGTGACTTTTCCAAGCGGTTTTCACAATGTTTCATGTGGTCGCCATGTATTTTTCAGCAGCCCACGATTTGCAGTTGCTGATGATATTCGAATATTAATGTGGAACAAATAACCTGCGCTGCTATTGCACAGCTTGCTTGTTGCTGAAGACCTACTAGACAGTTGCTCAAGTTTTTTGACACTCAAGACCATTTGTTTTTTGGTTTGAGCATGTTTCGTTTCATCCATACCGGGCTAATCGCCCTTGTTTGTCAGATTTTTCTTAGGAGCTGCTTTGGAGATCGCAGAATTGATGTTGGTTTGTTTTGCATTGAAAGTTCCAATTATCTAAACACACCACCAATTGTGACTGTCTAGAATGTGGTCGAAGGAAGTTTAGAAGTCAAACTTCCGACAATATGGACAGATGGAAAAGCCAAGATGGGAAGAGGCCAAGAAGAGAGAAGATCAGACAGGAGAAAGTCAGAAGAGAGAAGATACAGGTGCGTGAAAAGATTGCAGACAGGCAAATAGATAGAGAATGATAGATAGAGAATGATAGATAGAGAATGATAGATAGAGAATGATAGATAGAGAATGATAGATAGAGAATGATAGATAGATAGATAGATAGATAGATAGATGGATAGGATAGGATAGGATAGGATAGGATAGGATAAGATAAGATTAAAAAAAGATAAGATAAAATAAGATAAGATAAGATTAGTCAAGATAAGATAAGATAGATAGATAGATAGATAGATAAATAGATAGATAGATAGATAGATAGACAGCTAGCTAGCTAGCTAGCTAGCTAGATAGATAGATAGATAGATAGATAGATAAATAACGATAAATAATGATAATTAATGATCAATAATGATCAATACTGATAAATCGATAGATAGAAATATAGAAAGATAGACACATGGATAGGTAGATAGTTAGATAATCAGACAAATAGACAGACAGATACAGTAGGTAGACAAAAGATAGGTAGACAAAAGATAGGCAGATAGACAGACAGACAGACAGACAGACATACAGACAGACAGATAGATAGATAGATGGACAGACAGATAGATAGATAGATAGATTGACAGACAGATAGATAGATAGATTGACAGATAGAAAGACAGGACAGATGGACAGATAGAAAGACAGATAGATAGACAGATAGGGAGACACATAGACAGATAGATAGATAGACAGATAGATAGATAGATGGACAGACAGATAGATAGATAGATAGATAGACAGACCGATAGATGGAGAGGTAGAAAGATAGACAGGCAGACAGGTAGATAGTGAGCTAGATAGACAGACTGACAGATAGAAAGACAGATAGACAGATAGATAGAAAGGCAGGTCGGTAGACAGATAAACAGATAGATAGACAGATAGATAGCCGACACTCCAACCACCTTTCGATCCATCAGTGGTTTCGCTCTGCCATTCATGATTCACAACAACCGGCCTCTCCTATAGGTTTCCTATCTTTGAAACTTCCGCCACCGCCTTGTGCGGTACTACTGGTATACTAGACCATACTGTACCACCCATTTAAACGGAAAAAATATGGATGGTAGACCATCAAATTGGATTGGGGCTTTCAGAAGTGTGCCAGGACCTAGTGGTGGCCTTGCTGACGGCTGTCAAGGAGCCATGGCCTCAGCGCAAACCGAAACTCCTTTCGTACCTGGGAAGATGCGGTGAATTTACTTGGAGGGTCTAAGTATATAACATGGTCACAACTCCATTTATAGCCCGCACTGCTTTTGGTTGAGAACCCCCCCCCCTTATTTCCCATGAAATTCGCCCTGCAACCGATCTCTTGACCCTCCGTGTTGGTTAATCCAAAATATGGAATCCTCGCAACCTGTGTTTTACCCAAAATACCATCGAACTCAATGGGTGATTTCCAGCAAGCCACGTTTGGTTACCGGAGGGTGCCCCCAGTATATCTCCATTATATCCCAATTCTATTCCCATTGTATCCTCACTACATCCCACTATCACTATTTTATTTTTGTTGATGTTCTTATGATTAAACATTTATGGAGTGGAAACCGGCGCATTGCACTGCCTAGGTCCGAGCAGTACCCCCTGCAGAAGTCTTTGCCACTGCTCTTTCGATTGGAACCTTGGTGTAGGTTTGGCCTGAAGAATGGGTTGGTCCAGAAAGCGTGGGTTAACCAAAAGACATGAGGATTTGACTGATTGAACCATCAATCAAAGGGTTTCATTGGGGGCTTTGTAAGGATGACATGGGAAATTGAGTTTTTGAACATGGGGATCGGATACCCATAGAATTACTAGTACCATTCCAGAAAAACGGAAATGCTGATATAAACAGCAGGGGCATTTGGGCTTCAAACTTTGAGACGACATGTGTACACTGGACCACAAGTTCTACTTTTTCATCGTGAACCATTCCCTTCTGAGGTTTCCAAAAAGCGTATCTTGAGCCATCCCCGTATTGATTTTCTGGAAACATATACAATGTGGTGCTCTCCAGGTATGTTTGTTGGCGAATAAAGCCCATTGACAAGTTCGAAATATCCACCATAACCCCTAGTTGTATCAGTTTTCCAACTTAGAAAACTATGGAACACCACCTTGTAGAAACCCTTTTGGAAAAACAAAAACATGGTGCTAAGGACCGAAATGGCCTTGAAAAACCCCACGAAATCATTGCCCTGGTGAGTCAAGATTTGCCTGGATCTCAGGGCCCGGTTTCAGTTCCCCGTGAGAGATGACCCCGTTTTTGGAGCTGGGAAATAGGATGTACTGTACATGGTTACAGCAAAATCTCATGGTTGAAAAAATCTCATGGCTGAGTTTTTAGGTGTACTTACCCCATTTTTGGGGTCCACGATGTTTGGAATCCATGTTGGTATGGGTCCAATATGGTCCAAGTGGAGGCTTGATCAGGGTCCTTTGCGATTTGGATCACCATTCAATGACAGACAGATGACTTGGCTTTGGGACCCCAGAAAAATGCCGGGAATGGCTTAGAAATGTACCCACTTTTGGGCTTGCCAGAGCAATACATCTCTACGGTTCCAATGTTTAGGGTGCCATGTCTTCTTCACTCATAGGATTAATCAAAGGGACACCTTTAAGGAAACCATGATCTTTGCATTTTTGTTTACCTCGAAATATGCAGGACGTTTTCCTTTCAACTATTTTTGGGACCAGCATATTCATCCAAATTTTGATGGTTAATCATATGTTTTCCATTGTTTTCCTAGATTTTTCTCATTCAAGCCGCCATTTCTTGAGGTCATCTCTTCCCATGTCGACCCTTTACCGGTGTCCCTCAACGGCCTCCCAGGTGCTGCGAGGTCTTGACGGATCCCTGCGAGCTGCAGAAGGCCGAGGCGGCCCGGCAGAAGGTGCACCGCGGCGAGGCCGAGGCCACAGAGGTCATGATTTCGCTGCCGGAGTTCTACCTGCAAGAGCAGCTCAGAGCTGGGAGGGGGCCTGGAGCTGGGAGGATCCAAAAATGCTCGGGATATGTTGGGATATCCTAAGGGAAGATTCTATGGGGATATTCTATGGGACTGGTTGAAAGCCTCTTATATGGTTGGATTTGTTGGGTAATGTTTTATATAGGAATATCGAATATCATGACTTGTTGTGTATCCAGATGGATCAATGTTTAAGATGACAAATTTATCGGCGATGTGACTGAAAATATGGGGATGGATCAAATGGAGATAGAGGACTTGGGCATGAGTTGGATGGATCAAGATGACATATATAAATAAACCAAATTTAGGGCTGATGAACATGTGAACATTGGCCATTCTGCTCATTTTTAGGACGTGAACAACATTGGGAGGTTATACCACCAGGTGCACTGGTCTGTCACAAGGTGAATGATGACAACCCCCATTGAGCGATCATTCCAAATATGTGCTAAAATTGATATACTAATCTTATCATTTCATTCCGCCACATGTTTTTTCATGAGTCACACATGATTTTGCTTGCAGATAGGATACAACTACATGTTGATGGTTTAAAACCTCATTTTCCCATTCTCTATGGATGCCTTCCCCACAGATCCCTATGGATCATTGGTGCAATTTCCAGCCTCCGCTCGCCTAGGGAACTGGTGACGACGCCTGCCCCAAAGACGCCGCCATCACCGCCCTCGACGCCTGAGAAGCCACTGAAGCCACTGAATTTGAAGGCCAAGGCCCAGCCGCCACCACCGCCACCACCGTTACTTGGACTGCATCAATGGAAAAAATGATCGCCAAACCAATGATCGTATGAGGAAAAAACAATGAAACGGTTTCAATTTGTTTGGGGGAACGGAAAATGTCGAATAGATCTTGTAGATCCAAGACATTCCACCAGGATTTGTGTTTTGTTTGTAGGGGGGAACAAATCATGCGATCAGGGAACGGGATTCCTGCGGTGAATTTGCTACCAAGGGTGATGGAAGAAGTGAAGGTGGAGGAGGAGGACGAAGATGTTCCGTCACTGGGCTGAGCGAGCTGAGATTGCTGCATGGTGGAGATGTACCGTTTTATACTCGACTTGGGGGTGTAGCAATGGGCAAGACTTTGGCGTAATAACCTTTGGAATATGTTGGATATGTTTGGATATACCCCCTGCACCTATGGTTAAATAACCCACTTATTCGTGGAACTGCACCCCCAAGTAACTCAACTCGCGTTCCCTGAAATCATGTACCCAAGGATTGTGGGCTCATTGCCCAAAGCCTTCCGTGGGAGTAGCGCAAAGAAGGTGCTTGCGGTTGCGGATGTTTGACATGTTTCATATATGAAGTTTTATTCCACGAGGACCCCCCGCAGGAAAATGTCAGAAGCATAAACATATCTAAAACATATCTGAAACGATCACAAACAATTCACAAACTATCAATCATTCGGCTACAAATTGCCCACTGCCAGGCATCTCCTGTGGGAGTCTCCATCCTCCCACTGGTCATCTCCTCAGCTGGCCGTTTCGAACCACGCAGACCTTGCCCAGCTGTGTAAAAGTGTAAGGGTTTCTAGTGGCTGCATGGTTTCAAAAATAATGTTTCAACATGTTTCAACAATTTTTGAGATGCTGATGTTCGAAGAACCATGTTTCAACCATTTGGGTTTGGTCTGAAAATATGGCACCCCAAAACCCAACAGACTATCAGATATGATTCTAGTCCTCAAGAGATGATCATCATTTTTCTCCTTGAAGTGGCCATTTATGGGTATCCTCCATTTTCAGAGAGACCCGTTTTGGAGATGATGATCCCAGTTCCTGAGGCAAACCCCAAGCCACCGGACCATGAGCCTCCAGCACATGTGCTGTGGAACAACATGAAAAACAGCGCAAAGGCGCGACAATGGATGGAACCTTGGCGCCGACAGGGCGACAGGAACAGGGTGTTAAGTGGGTCAATGGAAATGGACGGAACAGTTGTGCTTGAACAGATGCAGAGTTACCATGTGTCAGGGCACCATGTATTGGACCAAGATATCGTTTTGCGATAATTGAGTACATCCGGTAAATTCAGCATGCAACCGGGGTTTGGGAGATCATGTGCCGCACTTCGATATTGTAATAAATGTGGGGTTCCATGTTAAAATTCCGTGATTTATTTCTTTGGAAATTCGCCACTCTTTCAAAGCCATGTCTTGCTGGTTAACGACTCCGTCATCCCCGGAGGGATAGTAGCGATTCACGTAAGTCTTCTGGCGGTTTGACATGATGCATTAATTATGATGCATTTATTTGTGATATCCCACCAAAAGTTGAATAATTGTGCGTGTGTGTATGTGTGATTGCGTGCGTGTGTGTGTGTGTGTTAATATAAATTGTCGTTTATCAATGTTGATTACATCTATAAACATATCCCACCACCCGTCAGTCTCAACACATACCATTCTATCAACCATATCCCATCAAAACTGAAACCCACAGATACCTTGATAGACATCGTGATCATAACGCATCACCCCAAAAGTCTTGCTTGCTCCATCATCACTCAAAAAGTAGGACAAGGATGGCCAAGGTAAGACAAGAATCAAAGCTTCAAAAAAAAACTGGCCCATTCCGATCTCATTACGATCTCTTCAGTTGTTGTTTCACCAATAAATCCGAAGCAACGCGGTGAGATCTCCGTGAGATACCGAGATCTACCGAGGAAGGTGAGATCCAGAAATCCGTGATGACCAAAGCCTGGAGCAGGCGCCTTCGCGGGCTGGGGACCCGGGGACGCGGGGACGATTCTGGGAGGAAACTCCGAAGCTGGGAAGTCCACATTGGATACGTAGAATATAATGTAATATACTGTATGATATAATATATTTTATATGCCACAACTTATATACTACTACGTTTTGTTTTATATGGTGAGTCATCACTACTATAGGGGGGGTGTTTTGCAACACCGCAAAATATGTCAGTTGATGAATGGTGATTGATGGATGAAGATAAATGAATGGATGTGTGGGCCCCAGTTTGTAATTGGGTAATAATCATGGGAGGCAGCCCAGTTAAGTTTTGGCATTAAGTCATCATGTTTGCTGCTTGGCCAATCATGGTTCAGCACCTTGTGATGGTAGGTGCGAGTCAAAAGCCCTGGCCCAAGGAGTTCCGTGCACGTCTCAGGGGTGTCACAGGCATAGAGATTTCACATAGATAATTGGGTATTTGCTGAAGATGATTTTGTTATTTTCCATATGGGAAATCCACTGGTTAGGGAATCTACAGGGATTATTTGTCATGTTGTGGTGGTTCATAGATATTATGAGACCATTCAAAAAGCAACATATGAAGACTTTGTTGTGAAAAAAAAGCATAGGAAAATTTTACAGGTATGGAAATGTTAACATATTCGGAATAATGTTTGTCAACCATGATATGGAAATGTTTATGGGTAATTAACAGAATGTGGGAAATCCAATGCCATAAGCCTACCACTGGGGGATGGTATCTAGAAGCCATTTGTGGTGACTTTGGGACGGTTATTATTGGGTTTACCACATTAGATCGTATGAAACCATGTAAACGCAACCATCTTATGGTGATACTATCGGGATATAGTGGTGATATAATGGTTGAATCTGAGTTTGTTGAGTCGGTGGTTTTTCGCATTTCCCCAATGGGACATCCACCAGAAGTGGGGATGCTATGAGTGTTATGTTTGTTTTTTTTTTTTTTTGGGGGGGGGGGGGGGGGAAAAAAAAATTTAAAAACAAACATAATAGTTTTTGTTTAACCATAGAAATACCATCTGGTAGTTCAACAGGAAGATATGGAAACCCGCCATTTATGGATCATTTTCTCTCGGAAACCATGGGGTTTCTGTATTGAAGGGCAACTGGTGATCGTAAGTAGGGGATCAAAAAAAAGTAAGCCACTTGCGATTTTCCAGTCTTCACCAACTCCATGGCCATGGCCCATCTAAGCATCCGGGAGTTGTGGGACTGGGCACGGGACTTGCTCTTAAAAATCAGGTTGTTGCAGTACCTGCAAAGGTAACACGAAGTTGAAGTGGAAAACACCATCAACAAATGTTATTTTTGTCTGATGTCATGCTTTAATCTGACAGATGTCATACTACGTACAATTTCATGTGGGGGGTTTAGCAAACAAGGGGCATCCAGGCATCCCCAAAAACCAGGGGCGTCAATACTCAAAAGATTTGGGGTACCCCGATTTTAGGAAACCTCCAAAAACACTTTCGCAGGATGATTCTGCTGTCTGGTTTTCTGGTAGAAAAGCGAGTTCGCTGCCTGAGGGAGACCATGCCGATCTATGGCATCGGAGCGCCACCTCCCAACGAAAGGCGCCAAGCGCGGCAGCTGCATTGCAGGTGATTTGGGTGATGTTTGAAGGGAATCTACTAACAGACTGCGGATGATGACTATATCGTGGGTTTGCTGAGTTGATTTCTTGCGTTGTTTTTCTATTGGTTATATAATCCATCAGAAATGAGAATCTGGTGGGACATATAATTACATATATATATATATATTTACAAATATGTATATACATATGTACAAATATACATATATTGTGTTTTCACAGCACTGAAGCTTCTGGCACATCCCTAGTCAAACATCTCTACTGTGAATGAGGGGTTTTCCTTCCCAAGATGACCTGAGACCGAAGAATGAATCCTGCTGGTGCAAAGGCTTTGTTCGAAACTTGGGTATCCCAAAATCCAATGGTTTGCCTTCAAATTTTGAATTTGGTAGGCAAAACCCCCCCTTCATTCACCGCTTGCAACGCCATGGGCAGGCCCAAACCGACCAAATCTATGGCCCTGTGTCTTTCTCAGATGTGGTGGTGAAACGATTGCAGACCCAGAGACCATCCATAACCATCCCCAAAATCACCATAAATGGGTTGGAGTCCAACCATCCCCCAATCGTGGGTTTATGGCATTGGGTTTACCACATGATGACTTGATCATAAGCGGACTCAGGCAACTTACATGAATAGCGTTGGTAATGATTGGGATACGATTCATGGTTGTCAACAATCGGTAGATCGATGATTGAACCATACTGAACCACAACTAATCTATTGCAGTGATTGAGCAATAATAAATTTATCACATTACATACCCTCCGGCAATCACACATTGCAATAGAAAACAGATGAAAAAAACGACCTATTTATCAATATATATCATTTGCCGATCAAAACCGCCATAGAAAGGCAATTAGATTGCGAGATTGAAGCAGATTTGAAGCTATCCTCTGGTAATTTAACTTAGCTATTGAAGCCATTGCCATTTATAGTTGATTTACCTATCAAAAATGGTGATTGTCCATAGTTTTTTGTATGTTTACCAGGGGGTAAATCCCATGAGATCTCATTAAGTTCCTGTTTGTTTATGGTTAAAGCACCATTAAATCACCATTAACAGGGGTATCTATTTCTCCTTGGCAGATTGAAGCAGCTGCAGCTTGGTCACCGGTCACGTCAGGGCGTCTCCTTTGCCTCCGCCCTTGGCGCCGCCATGGTCCGGATGGTTGAGGTGCCATTTGACAAATAGTGGGCAGGAGAGGGAAGAATTCACCATGAAAAATGGCGATTTAACGGTGGTTTCACCATAAACAAGTAGGGATTTTATGGGATCTAAAGGGATTTATCCTCTGGTCAAGTTGGTAAAGTAAGAGCTTGCGAACTGGAAATCACCATTTTTAGTATGTAAATCAACTATCAATGGCCATGTTGAATAGCTATGTTAAATTACCAGAAGGTACCATGTTTGGGATATAACCAACCATGAATGGTGATTTATTGAGGATATACACTGGGAATCTCCTGGGGATATAAAAGGAATATAATGGAAGTGATAGTTGGTTCACCAAGAAAAATGAGAGTATTTATGGGAATATCATGAAATATAATGGGGATATGATATATCAACCATCATGGTGATTTTTTGTAAGGATTCAACAGTATATTATATACCCTGTGGCAATCAAACGTGGCAAGCCAAAAAAAAAACTAACTAAATGATTAAATGGAGGTTTACAGCTTGGAGCATCATCTATAAATGATAGATTTTTCCAGCTTGCCATGCGTGATTGCAGGAAGGCAACCATTTGCTTTGACCTGTAAGTTATCCCTTCATTTCTGGGAAGACTTCACGATTCTTCATTAGTTCATCCTTTTTGGAAAGAACAATTATTGGAAACAAGGCAAAAAGATATGCCAGGTGCAAAGTTCACTGAATTCTGGGCAGACTTGCCTTTGTCTGAAAATAGGGTACCCACAATCCATCATAATTATGGTTGATTGTGTTGGATTAACTTCCCCATAAAATCGTTGCCTTTACAACCATCACGCCCAATTTTTGGATGATTAAATCATATCAGTCAAACCCCCCATGTTTCGTGTCTCAACCGTTCATGTTTAATCATTTTTATGCATCTTTGATGGATGAATCTCGTTTTTGTTGGTCAATTCCATTGCTTGATGCTGAAAACTTCCCCCATCGCTGAAGATCCGATCAGGGAAAGCCAAGAAAAAACGCCTGTGATACCTGCGAAGCCCAGGCGTCCAGGGCAGGTTGCCGCACAAAATGGGGATACCGTTGAAATATTGTTTTACCCTCTGGTAAACTAACATAACTATATGGAAAAACACCATTTTTTATGGGAAAAGTTCACTATTTCTATGGCCATGGCTTCAATAGCTATGTTAGTTTACCAGAGGGTATGTACAATAATTATCGCATGATATTAATATTAGATATGATATATGTGTATATGTACATATATGGATATATCATGATATGATATATCAGTGATTTCATGTACCACACTTGATATGGGATGTACACTCCATGATGTCAGGGTCTGTCTGAGAATGGGGTATACCCATAATATGATCATTTAATACTGTAGGGAAATTATGGTTCACCCATGGATTCAGAGGGTTTCCCCTATATAAAAGTTCCGTCAAACTCACATCGTTATATTGTTTTTTCTTGCAACATTATGTTAATATGAGATATGTTTTACACAAAATTGCTGTGGGACATATTGTCTATATCAATGAACGTTGGACTATATAAATTTGGTGATGTTATCAATGGGGGACTGATACTATATGATATCAATGATTCGTTTCCCGTCACGTAGCGGATGAGCTACATGGTACAGTGAGATAGAGAGGATTCTCGGCAACCTCGCCACTGCAGCCCTGGTTCTCCGATATTAATGGGGATATATCATGGAATATAACCAACATGAACAAACCATTTATAATCTAAAGTTGGATGACATACTGATAAAAGTAGAGGATATGCTAGGATATGATTTGATGAGATATGATGTTGATGGTTAACTTTCCCGCAAGAGGATAGTCAACCCCATTATTGGAGGTTTAAAAAAACTCATCATACGGACCTAACAATGGGTTTCGTGCCAGTGATGTTTTTTTGCGTATATAGTTTGACCCAATCAATTCATATATTTGCCATAAACCCAACCA
This sequence comes from Symbiodinium sp. clade C Y103, assembly GCA_003297045.1. NCBI lineage: Eukaryota > Dinophyceae > Suessiales > Symbiodiniaceae > Cladocopium > Cladocopium sp. clade C. The sequence continues at coordinate 340,136 of BGPT01000075.1, forward strand.
GTCTCATATTATTCAACCAACTTAGCTAACAAACTGGGGCTACACCTTAATATGTCTTTGAAATGCATGACTTGGCATGATCTACATAGTGGACTTCACATACATTAGATTCAAGTCCGACATTGTTATATATGTAAGGTATGGATCAGGCACTGGGGCCGGCCCACATCCGTTCCATTCCCCCAAAACCAAAATGCATGTGATCCACACCGTTCCATACACATAGATCATCGGGGAACCCGGAGAGAGACCCACAACCAATTTTTGTTTCACGCGCATATACACATACGAACCGCAAAAGCACAGAAAAGAAAATTACCACATGTGTCTTAAGAATTTGACATTTCTATGTTTCATCGGGCTGCCATATACTGACTCGACGGTTTTTGCCAACAATCCATGGGTATATCGGTATGGATTATATATTTATATATATATATATAGAAGGTACTGAATGCATCGGGGATCTTTTTAAGTGGGTATGGCTCAAACTCCAGACCCCCAATAGATGCATGGGTTCCGATTATTAGACGGACTAGATGACATACACACAAGTGAAGGTCGAGATATCATATATATATAATTACATATTCATATATGAGAATGGGCCAAAACCATCCAAAACCTTTCATTTGTCATAATACCGTGGGATGAACATCCAGTGGTAAGGTGTATGTACGGCTATATTCACTAGATAAACATGACACTAAGAAATCCCCGAAGGACCTTGGCATTTCAATGGAAAAAATATCATCGAACCGGAGATGTTCCAGCATTCCATGGATCTGATTACCAGAGGGTAATGTTAATACTTGGAGGATCACCTCACTTGGTAACTGGTTCCTAACCCTTAATGGTAAGTCCTGTAAGTGGGTTATATCCTTTATAGATGGCTGATAACCCCAGTTAATAACCAGTTACTGAATGGGATGAATCTCCATGTAGGTCTTACAATACCACCCCTTCAAATTAACATAAACTCTGGCAGCTAGGGGATGGAAGACTATATACTATGTTCCCGTAAAAATTGTTAATTCGTCGGGTGTATGTGAATTTTGGGGGAACCAACAAATTTATGATGATGTTCTAGGAGATCTATGGGTTCCTCCAAGTTATCCTCCATCTTAGTCGTTGGGTTTCTAACCATCAAAAAATGGGGAGTTAATTTAGTTTACCTATTGAACAATAGCAATTTAAGCTATGAAACCATTCAGAGGTAATAGCTATTCTGAAATGGTAATAGCTATTTTTACCTATGAACCATATGATATGAAAATTAGTTTACCTATGAAACCAAACATTTTCTCTAGACTTTATCTTTTTTGGAATCCATTCTTGGTCCGGGTCAGTCGCCCCAGTGCCAGGCCAGCTCAGAAAAGGCGGGGGGGTTATCTCCAATAGCTGGATAGTGTATTTTATGGAAAATCGTAAAATCAAATGGATGATATACATAGCAGAATATATATATATATGATCATGTGATGTTTGATTATGAGTATCATGTTGTATCTTATGACAATATTAGCAAACTACTTCATCAAAATAGTGGTCATGATAATGTTCAACCCTAAGATAGAGAGAAACGTAGGAAGGCTGGAAATTATGCGGCAAGTCCATCCACACCATACCAGATTCAGTATTTGCATTTGTTGGGAATCCCAATAATATATATTATATATACATATATATTAATGAACAGGTACGGTTTGATATTTATACGTACTTGGATGTATGGACGTGTGTGTATATATGATAATGTTTGCATTTGAGACGGCAGTTTGAGAGAGCATGTGTTCTTGATGTCCCTCTTCATGAAGCCAATTCTGTCAGCACAGGCCCACCGAAGAAAAGACTTCGATATCCCCTGGCACGCCCTCTGTGTGCGCCTTAGCAACTGGGGAACGTTGGCTGTCCATCCCATTCCATCCTATGACATCCCAAGATATCTCATAAGACATAGGGTACCATAAGTATACACTTCTTATATATATACATATATATATATATATTATTACATTCTGGTGTACGAACAAATTGCTATACATATAGAGACTGACATATGTATTGCATATACAGATATACATGTTTTGGTTGAGTCTTGTACAAAACTCCGAGGCTAAAAGCAATGTGGTGCAAGTGCTCACGCAGGTGGAGAATCGTGAGCCGCGAAAAACGGCTCACCGCTGCACCGGGATGCACCCCCAATTCATGGCCAGACATTGACGGTTTCAATGGGGGTTGAGTGGGGAAATTATGGGAATTGAACCAATGAACATGAGATACAATGGGATACATCCCTCAACTATTCAGAGGATTGAAAGATTTGGGATATCAATGGAGATTGATGTAAAACAACGAAGTTATGAATATGGGGATTGGCTGGGGATATAATGATGATATACTGGTTGAATCTGGGTTTGCTGAGTCAGTGATTCTTGACTTTCCCAATGGGAAATTCAGAGAGAATTGGCAAACTGGTGTGAATAGTTTTATTTGTTTGGGGCCTCTTAAGCAAGTCCCGTCACTTTTTTCAAATGCGGAGAATTTAATGTGTTTATAGTTCTTCTCAGTTCTTCTCCATTTTTTTTGCGCCATTTTCAAACAACCATTGACGAAGCTTCTGCAACTGCAGGTGGCAGTGGGTGGAAAGATGATCTCCCAAGCGGCTCAATCCGACGCCCTGCGGATGTTGGAAAAGTTCAGCAAGTCCTCCACTTCTGACGTCATTCCGAAGCCAACCTCCTCTGAGGCGCAAGTTGTTTTTGGGTGGCTTTTCGCCCAGTTCCCCCCAATTGGATCATGGGAAAGTGGTCAATGATTCCATGATTCAAAGGATAAGAACATCATGGTTTCCTGTACCCTCCAGTAAACTAACATAACTATGGAAAATCACCATTTTTAATGGGAAAATCCACTATAAATGGCCATTTTCAGTAGCTATGTTAGTTTACCAGAGGGTAGATGTTCTCTCAAATCACTGCATTGACGAAAGAGTTGGGAGTGTCAACAGAATATCACACGATCGCCATGATTGTGATCTTGGAGAAGGCCTGCTATTGGTACACAGCTATCCTCTAGTAATTTAGTTAACACATACATGGTAAATGATCCATTTCTAGATGATTTACAGTACCTGAGGGCATGTCATCAATGTAACAACACAATTATATAATATAACCATATACTTCCCAGTTTTTGGTTGCATGAACCAAATTCAACCACTACTACTAGATCATTGCCCTGATAGGTGCGAACACTGCCATCGCCACAGCAGAAGCAAGTTGCTTCTCAGGGGAGTCAGGCGGTGGGAAGCGGTCGGCATATCTTTGGTGTCCTTGTGCGATGAAGATATGTACACGCATGTATACAAATATACTTGTATACATATATTGTACAGTACACGTATATAATAATCATCATGTTTGCGCTCTATGTATGTATGACGTACATGATGTCATGATGTTATGCACACAAACATGTTTGTTAAAAATATATATATATATATATGTGTGCACCAACTCATGCGTGAGGAGTTTTCCTTTGGTTCCTGTAAAAATCGGAAACACCTGCATGTATGGCTAATTGGGGAACATGTTTTGTGAATGGAGAGAAATGATGGTGAATCGAGGGATTTTGAATACGTTCTCTCATTTTTTTAGACAAACACATGTCGTTTGACAACCACCTGCTTTTGACGAATGCAGGAATGGAACCACAGCGAAGGGAAGGAGGAGACTCAGGGGAGACCATTGCGACATGAATTCAAAGAGATTTCGTACTGAAAATCCATGAAATGGTGGGATTCACAATCATTTTATGGGGATATATTGGGGATAATAGTGGGAAATAATAGACATCAACATGATATGGGTGTGTCTGAAAATGTGGGGTGCTCCAAAATGACAATCTTAATAGGGGAATTCATGATTGGCCAGCAAATTTGGGACAGAATGGAATATATAACCAAGAAGTCTAGGTAAACCTTCGATGAGCACTTCAAAACTGCAATCTCTTGCCATTGCTGGGGATATAAATACATACAAACCATGATGGTCAGAATTTATTTTACTTTATCAGATTTGAACAGTACGATACAGTATGTAAGATTGGCTATGTGTTGAGCTGCTGTCAGGAGTGGAAAGATTGGAGTGAACGGAAATGGAGCGATTGGAGTGGGGTCCCGTGGCGTGCCTGGGAGCAGGATCAGCAGGACCAGGCTGGAAAAGTGGAGGGAGATCACAACAGAAAGAGGTAAGGTGCTATATCATTAATCATGCCCAACATTCCATGAAAAAAATGCACGCACCATTCATTGGGCGTTTGTGTATTGTAGTTTTTGTTCGCCTTTTCAAACACATGTTACCTTCAGCAATTTGTTGTAAGAGACGTTGCAGGAAGTATCTTTGATTCTGTGGGCATGAGCATGATCATTCCCAGACCAAGGCTGAAGCCCACAATCCTTCTAAGGTGTTTGTAGCACCCTTGCACAATGCCATGCACACTACAGGTTACACAGGGGCCGGGTTTGATTGCCTCATCGCCAATTTGCCACATTGTTCAAAGGCCTGGAACCAGTGGGACGTCAAGAATGAAGCCACGTGGGATGCCAAGAAGGAAGCCACGTGGGATGCCACGAAAGAAACTACCTGGGATGTTAAGCAGGAAGCCACGTGGGTCAAGCAGGACAACACGTGGGACTTTAAGCAGGAAAGCACGTGCACATGGGACGTCAAGCAGGAAAGCACCTGGGACGTCAAGCAGGAAAGCCTGTGGGATGTCAAGAAGGAAAGCATGTGGGATGTCACGAAGGAAACCACATGGGACGTCAAGAAGGAAACCACTTGGAATGTCAAGCAAGAAACCAAGTGGGACGTCAAGGAGAAAACCGCTGGATTGAGCTGTTGGGAAGGTGTTTTCTTTATCCGTTGGTTGCCCTGTTTTTTTGTCATATTTGCATGCTTGGAAGCTGCAACTGTGGGCGCTGTTTTTGCAAGATGGAGGTCATTGATCATGTTTTTCAGCAATTCAGATTTCAAACCTGAATCATTGATCATAACTTTCACCATACTTTCACCATCAATCATGGTTTCAAACCTTCAAAACCGGCAACACAAACCTGTCAGTTGAAAGTCTCTGCAGGAATGGTCGTGGACAGGACAGTACCTGAAGGACGAGAACATCCAGGCCTGGCAGAACCATCAACGTGTGCAAGCCATGTGATTGCCATCAATAACGGTTGGCAGACAAAAAAATCCAACAGAGATATATTGATGCACTGAATATCACTGAATATTGAATAGTGGAATATTGTGCAGGATACATTGTTTTCCAGATCATTACACATCATACATTTTGTTTGCTAGGAAGTCAATTGACAGTTGCCGGTCAATAGACACAGGCGCAATCGTGGAACCACACCGAAGTCAAGGCGGAGGTCTGACCAGGGAGTGTCATGGTGATTGCATTTGAAGTGGGTCCCTAAAAGGTGCCAAAGGTTCCTGGTTGGGGTTTGTTTCTCAAAAGATAGATTTTTGTAGAGTTTCCTGCTTAGCTAGCTGTATCCTCAACTGCAAGGTAAATGGTTGAATCATGTTGAATCAATATGGGGTGTTCCATGGTGTTCCTAACTCCTGTGCTTTCTATCGTTTTCCCGGTCGAAATTGCCACTTTGCAGTATACCATAGACCGCAGGTTTGTTTTTTCCCATGTTGCGATCTTGATGGCAGATTGATGCTAGTGCCTGGTGCTGCAGTTGGGATCATTTTCAGGTTTACAGTGGTGTTACAACAGCCGTAAGTTGGGAGAATTGATCCCGGTAACATCATGGCTATACTATACCTATACGTAGACCTACTAACGAACTTTACGTAGAACTGCATCCCCGAGTGGAGCCATCTTGATGCGGTCTGATGATTTTCTCATCTTTTGCCATGACGACTTGATTCCCCAGGAGTGGAAAGACTGGAGCGAATGGAAAGGAGATTGGCAGAACTGGGAGAAAGAGCCGACCTGGAAGACGTGGCTTCCCGAAGAGAAGGTCTGGATCCGAACAAGTGATGGGGTCACTGATGTGAGAGAAACTTCAGCTGATGCGGATTACGGGTTTGGGCCATAGCCCCAAATGAGTCAGCGAAACTAAGCTGTTAATGGGGATTAAAGGGTTTGACGGCTTGAAGGACGTTGGCGCTGTCAACCTTCCTTGCAAAGAACTACTTGCTATTAGGATCAGGAAATTGAGTTATATAATGTGCTGTAATTATAGGTAATTTTACATACTTCCATGGACCTTTTAGCCAGAAAGAATGCATTCCTGGAAATGAATTGTGTTTCATCAAGAACTGATGGTTGACGGCAGGTCAACTGTAATATATTTGCTGCAGCTGCCTGCAGCTATTTTCTAGATGGATTAGATCTTTACACTGAGGGTTTTGGACTTTTTGGGGCTTAGATGTGGTTTACAATGTTTTACAATGGTCATACATGATTTTACCATATACCACACTGAGTGTTACGGTCACTTTTTGGCGATGACGACACCACCAAAATCTTGAAATCATTGGATATAGCGCTGATTTCCCAGCTGCAGGAATGGACTCGCGGATGGTTTGATGAGAAGGCGCTCTTTGATCAGATTCACAACAGCTTTCTCAGACATGTGTGAATCCTCTGAGGATAATTGATACCCTCTGGCAATCAAACGTGGCAACTGGAAATAAATGGAGGTTTTAAGTTTTAATGGGAAAATCTCTATAAATGGTGGATTCTCCACTGCCATGTTTGATTACCAGAGGGTACCTCCAGTCTGGCACGAAAAAAAGCAAGTCACACTCTCCTGAACAATCAGATCCATGATCTTGGGTCTCTTTGCAAAGCTGTTCAAGAGAGCTTTCATATTGGAGATTTGTATAGATTTGTACTGTATTGTCATCCTCCGATTCAGCACCCCCTTGTTGTTAGGTACCAGAGGTATCCAGAGGTACCATTTATAGTTAATTATATAATTATATACATTAGGATTAGGATATAGGTCAGAATTGTCACTGGTTGATACTGGTTTTGAATTATCACTAGTTTGGGGACCTCCTCTTAACAAAACAAAACAAACAGTTCTTGGATGTTTTGGGGAATTTCGAATCATGTCCAATCCTGGGTCGACATTACTTGCATCCGTGTACTTACAGTTGTGTCCTGCCCTGAAAACTGCGCTCATCACGCTTACGTGCCTTAAACATGGTGGAGAACACAACGTACCATGGCCTTGGCATCTTCCGGAGGCATCGGAAGAGCAAGACTCGGAATGGAAGGACACTCGTGGAGCCTTCGGGCATGGTGGAAAAGTCTCTAGAGCTCATCGACCAAAGAGTAGTTTGAATACGCTCTCATTACGTATCTCTATTTCTGGTGGTTAAAGGCTATATGATACATGTAACCATATTACATACTATATGATTGAAATTGTATACATGTTTCATCCATTTTACCACATGTTTGATGGATATATCCACAGCTCTTGTTGAAAGCATTTGGAGTGTTGAGTGTTGAAACAGGAGAGGAAGTCGCACCATCAACCGGACGTCAAGCATGCTGAGGACCGAAGTTGCTTGCAGGGCAATGCACCAGCTTGGCTCCGCCAAACATCATGATTTGCAGGAATAAACATGAATAAACTGAATAAACTATAATATTTATGTAATTATAATTCTTTGTCTGCACTGTTGTCTTATTTAAATGCGTTACATCCTGACTTTCATTTCAGGAAAAGCCAAGTATCGAGAAGCCATCAACAACTGAGGCACAAATGTGGGGTCGGATGGTTGAGGTCAGATGGTTGAGGGTCTCTAGTTGTCATTTTGGATGGAGTGATCCCAGAGTTGAAATTGATAGGAACCACCATCTACATAATATATATATATAATATATGTATATATTATATATACATATATTATAAAAATATATATATATATAAATTATTTATATATATATATAGTATAGTCAAAAAAATGCAACTTCCTGTGAATTTTCCTGAAAAAAAAAACAAAATGGAGCTGACAGGTCAACAATTCCTAGCTTTTTGGTTGAGGTCCCAAAGGATGTCCTTCTCCAAACAGGTCGAGCTAAATATGGAGGTCGAAGAAGACGAGCCGTCCCAACGGATTGGTCACTTCGCCGAGATGTTGGAGCGATGGAAAGAAAAGAGGGAACAGCTGGAACAGGATATGAAGAAGTCGCGTGAGGAACTGAAACAGGACAGTTGGATACAGTTGGAAGATGATTATTGTTTAGGGGATGTTGGGAAGGATTCGAAAGGTGAATCGTTTGAGTTTCCGTCACGAGCTATGAGAGAGGTTTATATATTTTAGTAGTGTTCTTAAGATCCCTTTTGATTGATAATTATCTAGGGCCGAGGGGTTATACTATGTTGTGCTAGGCCAAGTATATGGAGTATCCGTGACTATCATAGTCCATGGTGAGAAACCCATTCTTAACCAACCAGTATGGAATGGCAGGTTGGGTAAATCCATAAAATATCCCCATATTGTAGGTTGATTTTCCCTTATGACGGATATCCGATATTCCCACTATACTATATTTCCAAAACGTTTGGTTTAATGACTTTGATCCCATAATCAACACAGAAGTTGACCAATCATAAATCAACGCTTAGTTCAAAATAATATGATATGCATAGAACTCCATATTGTTGCTGTTTCACATCGCTTCCTGTTGGGAGGGAGAGAAACTCTCGCATCCATGTCGTCACCCACAATCAGCACTGCCGCGGAAGGAGCTCTCCTTGCAACAAGATGCCTGCAGAGACAACTCCGAGGATCCAAGTGATGTGGAAACAGAGACCTTCCCTCGCGTTGGGACCTCCCAGGAGAAATGGTGTCGGGAGAGACGTGGACTTAGTTTTGTTGCTGCCATGTAAGGGGGTGTCTCTGAATGGCCATTGAATCTGATGTTTCACTATGTTTTATATATCAATGATGAAGCAGTGGATATGATGCTTTTGAGAATGTTATGGAAGATGAATGAACATAATGACACCATCCATTGTTGTGGGTCCCCCATTCGAGAAAACCATGGTGTTTCCACAGCCACCCGAGGTCCCAGCACCCCAGCCTGCGTACGAAGCTTACGAATCTGCCTATGAGTTGGTAGAAGAAGAAGAGCTGGAAGAGCCTGAGGCCAGAAACTTATGGGAAATCTGAGAAGTCAATGGATAAGTTTATTTTCAAACTGGGAGAATCATGCTCAATGGGGTGTTTCCATTCTATTTCAGAAGTTGCTGAGTCGATGATGGTCTGTTTTCCCTGCTTGTTACAGTACTTAAGGAGAACCTAAAAGGAATTCATGGGAATTCTGTTTGTTGTTTGCCACTTTTTAGGCAAATTCCGGAGTACCCTCTGGTAAACTAACATAGCTATTGAAAATGGCCATTTATAGTGGATTTTCCCATTAAAAATGGTGATTTTCCATAGCTATGTTAGTTCACCAACAACGACTAAGCTTGGAGCCAAAGATCAGGGATGGACTGCCATTGCATCATGGGGATTCAACCGACCCCCGAAAAAAACACCAAAAAATAGTTTGAGTTTGATAAGGGCTTAGTAACTACCAACCACAAATAGGGGTTTATTAACCATATTAACCATCACCGACGGGGTTACCTTTGGGGGTGATTGAGTCCCCATTATTAATCCAACAAAATAGGTCTGTCAATGGGGCGTACCCCAAAATCCAGCGACTTTATAAATAAGGTTCCCCTTTGTTCAATGGCCACAAATAGGAGGTCCATCCCTCATTTTTGGACCAAAAATGATTGGGTTGGAAGTTTCCCAAAAATTACATTGGGGAAGGTGATGGTACACTATGACGTTTAGAAGCAACTCTATACGGTTTGTCTGAAAATAGTTTCCCCCTGAATCTATGAGTTCATCATCAACTTTCCAAAATACAAATGGCCATTTTGAGGGGGATGACCCAAGTTTCAGATGCACCCATATCCAGAATTCACTGATCCTAGTGTTGTTGGTTGATTAGATTATTTGTTCTTTGTGATATACCCATAGTTTTTACGATTATGTCCCTAAGTTTGAGACATTTGGCGAGGCCATGGATGTTGACGAGGTGGTGAAAAGGAGCCGTGAAGTCTTGAGAAAGGCCCGTGGCGAGGCGCTGGGGAAGCTGCTGGGGGTTGCTTCTGTTTTTCATTGTCTGCTCCTTCAATCCCAGTGAAAACTGCGATTGTGATAGTTATTTAACATAGCTATGGAAGCCATGGCCCATAGAAATAGACATAGATGATAAACATGATGATTGCCTTACTATCAGCAAGATGATTTTCCATAGTGGAGTGAAATTGGCAGAGGGTAAACATCAAAAACTTGGGTTCTGAGTTTTCCTCTTGGACATGGCAAGTGGTAGCTTCCATGTTGGTTTTCAGGGGTGTGGTTGTTGCCATGTTGTTGCTAGGATTGGCTACTGTATTTGGGGAATGTCACAATTTTTGCGAGTTTACATCCCCATGAGATATGTTAAATATTGTTAGATTATATAGGGTTTGTCTTTTTGTGGGATATACCATCCCAATTTATGGATATGTGTGGTCGTTTTTTTTCCACGGGGAACATGATAAAGCCACTGATGCCAAGTCATGGCTTTTTCCAAAGTCGGTGTGGCGACTTGGCAGGTGCCGTCACACAGAAAAGGCACAGCCCGTGGGGACGTGTATGCTGCCGGATGCTAGGGATGCATGGTTGACCATGGGATGCTTTTACATGACACCCAGCTTCGAATTCGCTTCAACACGGTCTTCATGTCGAATAGGAAATTACTAGGTGAACGGTGAACGCTTGTAATTAATTCATTGTTTTTGTCGAATGCAACAGGAAACTGTTTTCTCCTGCAGAGACGCTTGGAGTTTGCAAAAAAAAACGCAGTTTGAAGGGCTGTATCGTATTGTAGTACATCTCCCAGTCCTAACGATATCCCATGATATCCCACAATATCCCATTTTGATTGGTCCAATTCCCAGATGCAATCCAATGAAATGTAAAACCATTTCATTGGACAATATCATTTATATTCCATTTAAAATCTCCTGACGTGTGGGTTTTATCAGTTTCCAGGCAAGCGCGGCCGAAGTCCTTTGCCCAAGGATCCGCCGATCGCGGCAAATTGGGCTTAGTACCTGAAAATATATTCTGAAACCCCAAGAACTGGTGGTTGATCATCATTTATTTCAGTTTTAAGATATATTTGTTTGGTGTACCATTTTTTCGGACAAACCCATGTTTTTCCAGATGATCATTGTCCTCAGATCTTCAAGTGCAGCTACTTTGAGGTGGTCATGTTATAACTTGAGCGTGCAAATGCTTTTGTCCAAAGATGCGGCAAGGTACCCCATTCCATCCACTACTTGATCATCATTTCCCCCAACTTATAGCCATCAATTTGCTCATCCCCCCACATTTTCCCATGATAGATTTCCCCCAACTTAAAGCCATCAATTTGCTCATCCCCCCACATTTTTGCCATGATAATCATGATCTACAATTCTAAAATGGCCATAGACTTAGGTTCCCCAGACCATCCGCGTCATGGCACCAGGAGCCACCTTATCCACCACCCAATCCCAAGAAAGCCCGGACGTCCGGACGTCGCGGATCCCTGCGCTCTGGGCCCTCACGACGGAAGGGGAAGAAGGGCGGAGTGGATGATTCGAAGGCCTGCGCCGTCGACATTCGCGACCTGCTCTACTCCCAAAAGTCCTGCAAGGACCGGGGCTGCCAGGGTTTGGGAATGAACTTTTTCCAGACGTTGGGTTTGATGTTGGAATTTCAAGACATCAGCGGTGGCTGGTATTGAAGGTTGCTTGCTGGGAGTATGGAAAAAACCGATGTCGGCGGAGATATAAACAACATAGGGATGGTTGATAATGGTTGATGATGTAATCTCGTGCAAACAAACACGACGATGGAAAATCTCATAAATTTAGTTCGATGATTTTCGCAGCTGGAAACCTCCATGGCTAGTTCAAAAGGGATTTCCCCTTTGAAAAAAAAGATATTAAAGGGTAGTCTCCTAACATGATCCAAAAAGAGGCTGGTTGGATGGCTTCATCTCCCTATAAAAAACCAGTGTGCTTAACCGGAATGTAATTAACTTGTCTATCATAACCTCACATGATCATATTTGTTTTATACTTCAGGGATTTCTGTTTTATCTTTGATTACCCTTTGAGGCTAATCTCCCCTTTGTTTGTTATATTTGTTGCACCTTGGTTTCGTGTGACGATGTGTGGCGTTTCTCACTGCTCCCCCCGCGAGGACACCTTCCAATGTGGCCGCAGCGTGGATCAGCTGGTGAAGGACCTGGAGACAGGGAAGGTGGACGTCTCGGCACCCTTTCTGCGGCTGACGGTCTTCGAAACGAGAGATGAGAAGAGTCGGAAACCCGAACTGCCACTTGGCCACAGTTGTGGCCACTGGAAGGGCCTGGACTTGGGGAAATTCTGATAGATCTGAGGAATTTTATTGGGGTGAGAACTTGTAAGATATAGTGTAGATGGTCCATTTAGTTCGATGATTTATCTATTCGTAGTGCTGATTTTCCATGGCTATGTCAGTTTCCTCTGGAAAAAGTGGAATTTACCACTTCAGCTTTTGTGGCTTGATATGGACTTAATTGACTCAAATATTGGGTTGCAGCTTCAGTGAACCAAGTGGAACCGTTTCTCCATGGTTGTATATGATATCCCAACTTGTAGAGGTGAACTCACAATGGTTATACGATGTGTTCGGATCGTTTAGTCCACCAGAACTGCAGGATCTATTTTTTTTGGTACTTGGGGGTGCCACCCAGTTAGTAAATGGTTCGTCAAAAACTTATTATCCATATAATACGTTTCTGCGGTATATCCCTTCATAATCTAACCCTGTTGTTTCATAATATGGTTATTACATGTTATTACATGGTCTTTCCCACTTAGGATACCTGAGATGCACCCAAATATGGCCTGGTTCGCAGACCCAAAGCCACAGCTGTGGTTTGAAAAACGAGGCGCTGCATTGATAACAGAAGACTGTTGGCGCTGAAGGCGAAATGTAAGATGTTGGGGCCTTTTGGAGTTGGGTTGGTGATTGGTGGTACTTCGGGGTGCAGTTCCAGTGATGTACATCCCATGATTCTTCCCATCATGTCCCATTAAGTGCCATTAAAGCATTCCCTTTATCCATCTCTATCCGTTAAAGTATATTATACTATCCTTAGTGTATCCATAGATATCCACAGTTATAACTACAGGGGCTGCATATCTCAACTTAAGGATTTGAACTCACACGGATTTTAACATATTTTAAGCGTTGAACTGAACCTCACTGAACCCCCAAAATGTAGTAAATCTGTTCAATGGGTTAGAACATGTCAAAACGGGATTCAGATTTGGTTGATGGTTTCAATCACGCATTGGTTGCCACCATGACCTTGGGATTCTGAAGCAGTTTGACTTGCAGTCCACAATCACTTGATGTTGGCTTGCCATGTTTCACACCATTCACTGTGTGTCCAGCCATTCAGGTAACCCCTTGCCCCGAAGAGAACATGTTCCGCAGAAATCTTTGGTTTAGCGCTGGCCCCATTCACGTCCATATTAGTATATAGCTATTTTTGTATATTTTTAATTGATATGATCTCGGAAGGGATCACTAACCAGTGCATTATCTGCAATGCCCATCTGGCTGCTTGCAGATTCTCATCACCAAATATGTGGATATTTGATTGTAATTGAACACCTCACATTCCCATATACACTATCCAGCAAGCCGATAGCCTCTAAGGTTCATCAGATTGCTACCTCTAATCCCAAGATCTCACTCTCGCCCGCCTCGCCAGCGCCAGGAGTATGCCAAGAAAATCGGCAATCCAAAGCTCCGGGTGAACATCTCCCTCTTCTCCGAAGAGACGTTGACACAGGTGGCCTCCGCTATTTTTTGAGTCGGAGAGTGGGGTATGATACTCCCCAAAATTGATGGCAATGGTGATATCGGATCTAGGCTATAGTAGCTAGCAAAGATTGTTGCTTTTCTATCTTTGTGCAGGGGTTACTGCTTTGTATGTTTGGACAAATCCACAAGCGTGAGTTGCCAGCTATGCTTAGCTGCTGTAAGTCCAGGTTCAAAGGTTCTTCCAGAATTCTGACGACACTGATGGACGCACCTTGGATCAATGGGCAGCTGCTGTGAGTGGTACTGTGGTCAAGGTGGTAAATCATCAACCATACCCCCAACCACGCCAATTTACTCTAGGATAAACTAATATTGATGTGGAAAAACAATGGTTTCCTTAGGAACATGATCTACACATGGTGGGTTTTCCACATCTATGTTGCTGTACTGGAGGGTACCACTTGGGGAGCATCAAAATGACCTTGCCCACAAGGGATGTCTCTTGCCGTATCGTGTTGTTTGTTTGGACCACTGACCATTCGACCATTGTGTCACCGCGGGTTCACTTTTGTTTGTGGTTCCAACATGCAACAGTTTGGCCGGTCCAGCTTTTAACTTATTTAGCAGCGAATATTAACCGACATATCAAAGGACACGGGGTATACAGTTCATGAGTTTTTCAGATCTCTGCTCTTCAAGGTGATTTAAACGAATTACTGCACCATCCCCTCCACCAACATAGACTCTGCAAATTGCACAGTTTTAGAGGAGAGTAGTCTTGCACTGCAAAACAGTCTTTGACAGGGTCTATGTTAGTTGGGGGGACGGTATATTGCAATCAAATAAATAGACAGCAGTTGCTTAATGTTTTCGGTCAAGGTGCCTCAACATCTTCCCCAGTCTGTGCCGCTACAATTCGATATTCACAAAAGTGAACTTGCCATGCACCATTCATTCTAATCTTTAAAATCATGTTGCCGATTTGGATAGAACATCCAACATAGAAACTACATAACCATCAACTACACTGCAATACCCATCTATACATTGTGTTTTCTTGAATGTGAAGGATGACATTGTATCATTCAATGGCCTTTTTACGGATAAACCCACAGTTTTTACATAGTGTTTGCCATCAAACATATTCAAACATTAGATTTGCCTGGAGTTTTCCTAGGGGGTTCCCCAAAAAGATTGAACAGAAATTCCAGGCTAGTATAGATGATACTTTCCCCACAATGTTTGGAAAGTGTCTAACTTTCCTATTTATGACTGGACGCTGCTATAATCCGTCTCTGGAAATTTCCCAGTTTCGACAATGCTTCCCATCTTGACTTTGCCATGGTCAAAATCGGAGGAAGTTCTGCTTGACTTTGAATTGGTTTGTCAGCGGAACATGTCCTTTCATACAACATATTAAAACATATTAAAACATGAATGCAGAAAAATCGATTTTCATAGTGGAACTACGGATCTTTTCTCTGCTTTAAAACTCCTTCTCCAACGCTACACCAGCAAACTTCATGAATGACTTGCAGCATGTCAACCCAAGTCGGAGATCTCCAGTATTGGCTGAAACAGGACCCCCGTATGGCCCGCATGGTAGGTTTCAATCATGGATTCCTGTTGGGGAACCTTTGTGAGGGAACATTGACTGAACTTCACTGTTTGTTTCATCCGTCAAGTTTGGCCAGAATTTGGCCAGAGGGCCTTCATGAATATCACCATGACTCAGAATGACAGGTTGGCTGACAATTACTGGCTAGCCCTATTCCCAGAAATGGATGAAGGAAGAACCATGCCAAATTTTATCCCATCAGATATCATATGCCACAACAATCCACAACATATGTTCATGAAATGAAATGGTTGTTTTTCCCTCGTTATCCCAACAATCAACATCCCAAAGATTCGACTACTTCGATATACCTCGATCTACTTTTGTCCCCTCGCTAACACGTCAAGGTGACGTGAGGCTACGCACCAGCAGAAATGACAAACGTCGTCAACTGGTCGACTGACGCTGTCAGTGACGAACCAGTGTTCGTCCAGATGGGTGAAGTAAGGCCCTGAGGCCCTGAAGCGAGGTGTAGTGTTATTAGCTCTAGTGTAGTGACAGGGGTACCAGTTCGAAAAATGATTTATCATGATTTATCACGTGATTTTGATGGTAGCCTTCCAATTGTAGCAGTCAGGTGTTATCAATCCGGGGCTGACATTACTCTCCGATGTCAGAAAGCACGTGTTTGTTTTGGTAGATGTGAAAATCAGCATGGGTGAACTTGTTCAAACCGGATCGCAGCATTGACAATGATACACTGGTATTAACCATCGAATGATTCGGGTAATTACCAAATGTGGACTCAGACTCTTGGCCTGTTTTGAAAGGCATTGAAAGGCCACAGGTGTTCTATGTACCAAACCTTTTAGTGAAACAAATAGCATCGAGTTCATTTGGTGCTCGTGCTGGCCGCTGCTTAGATGCACGATCGTTTTCCCCAGATCTGCTCGGGCTGGCTATCCAAACCGTGTGAAAAAAGAAGTGACAACCTTCCATATGCATTTGTCTGCAACTAGGGCACCCCCAAATTCCTTGGATAATGATGATTTTCCTCGTTGAAATTTGGCCCCAACTCCGAGGGTATATGGTATATGGTATACCCAGTTTTCTAGCAAACCCATGTGTTGCAAGAGGATTTTTGATCCTAGAAAGTTTGCCTTTCAGAAACCTGTCGAAACCTTGCTGAACTGGTTTGCCTTTTTTTTCAATCGTTTGTTTGGAGACCTTTGGGAACTTCTTTGGGAAGCCTTTGTCAGTGGATGTGGTGTTGCAAACCTGATGTTTGGTTTCTTTGGAATCCCTTGGAGTCACTAGGTTTGGAATCTCATATTTGGGGACTTTGGGAACCAAGTCTAGAAAAATTCTCTTCGGAAACTTCCAGGGTGTGCGGCAGAGAATTTCATCACTCCCTGATTTCAATGAAGCTGGCGTCTTCACAACAGACCTAGATCGATCTGGATCAAGATTCATGCTAAATGGTCCCTTGCATCCTTTTAGTTGCTACCATTCAGAGACATGAATTCTGGAATTGTCATGAATTTTCCAATCAAAGATCATTGCGCCATGTTGGACTGCCTTGAGTTGGCTGGGAGCAGGACAAAGCAGCAATTCGGCAACTGGGAGCAATATCTATTTCAATAAGTTAACTTGTCCGGGGTGAACCTGGACAAGTACCACCCGCCGCCAGACATGGAACATCATGAAGAATTATGAACTCAGAGTGCCCAGCTTCACATGAGGGCAACTGCGTAAAAAAAGGGAATCGCCAGGCTTTCAAATCAGTCTCAGTGCTTGGTTGGGTTAAAAGGTCCACAATTAAGCAGCGCATTGTTGTTTGAATCATGCACTAATTTCTTGATTTGTGATGTTTTGTGTTTTGTTTCGATGCAGCTCCATGTTTTGCTGGCAATGGGCACAAATTTTTGCTGCTCTGTGTAAACACAGTGCTATGCCTGGTCGCTTCAAAGCAGAGTCGCTCTGGGTTTTAGCGGGCTGCTTATGACCCGTAGCAATCACGAATGATCAGTATGCTGTTGCTTCGTGATATAGTTTCTACTTTGGAGCACATTTCAGTTCGTAAGTGATGATAGTAACCCATACAGTACTGGGGTTATAAATTATAGACATATAAAAATAAATCAAGCCCATCAGTCTTAATTACTTACTGGCTTAATTCATATAGTTATGAAATGTCATAATAATTACGTATAACATCTTATAACCCCTTTACGATTCCTGTGGCGCAAAAACCCGCTGCTCGGAGCAGACTTTCGCGGAGAGGCTTTGCCCGTGGAAGTGCCTGGCGCACTGCCGCCCGTGCAGCTTCTGGTAGTCCCTCCATTTTGAAGCGAAGCAAACTCGGGCTGCGACAAGGCTTTCCCTTTCCATTCTCAGCTTGCGGTGCAGCAAGGAACAGAACTGAATCTTGCAGAACTTGAAGGAATCATATCAATTTCATTGAATGTGGGCATGAACCATGAACATACTGTATCATACAGATAGGATCAAGAACTGGAAGGCTGGCTTTGAATCATACCATATGAGAATCAACAATTCGTCGAAATAGTCGTCCAGAGTTGTCATTTTGGTTTAACTCCTTGCTCATGCCGCATTGCTTGGAAAGAGGAAAATTCAAACAAACGGCCGTTCAAGGCGGAGAACCGAAAAAAATGAAATAAATCTGATAATTATCATAAGTATTTCCGATTATTTCGAATACGTAAATCTATAGAACAATTATATATATATATAATAGACTATTTTTTAGGGACTGGGTCGGCTTGTTTGTTTAGGGTTTGTGTGAGATTCCCAGAGCGATTTCTAAAATTTTTCAGAGCTATTTCTAAAATCTTCAAGCCTCTTCCAGAAGCTTCAAAAACACTTTCTAAAATCATTTCTGAAAAAAGACAACAAATCTCAGGGCTATTTCTAAACAAATTAGGGTTATTTCCAATGTTTGCTAGAGAATTTCATTCTTTTTTACAATTCAACAAGGTATGTTTCAAATTGTCAATATTATCTCCAAATCTTGAGGAACTAGCTTGTAAAAGTTTCATGACTAGTTAAAAGCTACTTTCAACGCTTTTCGGACATTCAAAAGCAACTAGTGCCAAAATTCTAACATTTTCCTCAAAATGCTTAAAGCTACATCAAAAACTTTCAGCACCTATTGATGAAACTTAGATATTCGTATTCACCTAATACATCAGGAGGAAGAAAGTTTTTCCCGTTTAGCGTTTTCATATACAAGCATTATCATGCTCCGCCGCGGATCAATTATCCTCATTTCGCGTGGCCTGCGTGGCGGATCGTATTTCAAGTCGGAATAAACTAAAATTCTTTTAAAGCAAACCAGCTGGTCCGTGATCCACCATGTCATTCTAATTCAAGCTCTTAGGAGTCTAAGGGGAAAGGGTTGGAGGAGCTAGTCAAGAGGAAAAACTTTTGTCCTGGTCTTGTAAGTCCCCAAATTTTGACAACTATGTCTATGTCTACATGTCGTGTTTTTCTCTCAAAGAGCTACCTCGCACATTCACGGAAATTCTTTCGACATATTTCAAAAATTGGTCTTATATTCCCGAAGCGGCGAAATATACATCACAAAACATGGCCTCCTTCCAAGCTATGTCCGAAGCCCTTGAAATAGTCATTCTTGAGATTTATATTCACCATGCTACGCCCTCAGTATCACAATCACTACCATCACCACCATCACCACCATCACCTTCGCCATCACCATCACCATCACCATCATCATGACTAAAACTACCATCATCATAGGAACCCCCATCATCATCATCGCCATCAGCACCATCTTCAACAACACCAGCATCATCATCATCTTTGTCTAGCAATCGTCATCCAAAACATATATTATTATTATCATCGTTATCATCATCACCATCACCATCACCACCATCATCATCATCATCATCATCATCATCACCATTATCACCATCATCGTCATCATCATCACCATCATCATCATCACCATCACCATCATCATCACCATCACCATCATCATCATTATCATCATCATCATAATAGTCATTATCATCGTCATCATCATTGTCTTTATCTTCATCATCATCATCATCACCACCATCGTCATCATCATCATCATCACCACCACCACCATCACCCTCACCATCACCATCATCATTACCATCGACGTTATGATTGTCATCATCGTCATCGTCATCGGCATCATCACCATTGCCACCATCCAAATGCGTCATGCTTCACATGAAGAGCCGTGCGACAGAGACTACTTTGTCCTGGTTGATTGGAAGCTGGCCAAGCTAGAGCATGCGAAGTACGTTTTGGACCCTGTGCTGACGGAAATTTTGTTGCCAGTGTTCAAACCCCAGGGCCGTGGAGATATCTCTCATAGCAGAGCTTCACAGGACCAGCAGCCCTCAGGACCAATATCACCCCTGGTCCCAGACACCCCCTAGCTACAGTTATCGGCATCCTGGCAGTGCCAGCTGAGTTTCAAAGAATTCGGGTATTCTTTCTGCAGAAAAGCAGGCGCAAAGCTATGTAGAACGATTCGGCGTTGTTTCTAGAATCCCCAAGGCATCCGGGCTATTTCTAAATTTCCCAGGGCTATTTCTAAATTTCGCCTTGAATTTGTGTAGCCCGCCAATCTTGGCCCTTTGCGGAGCCCTGGCCTGAACAAGAGAGAGCAGCAGGCCTTGAACCTGTCCTATGTGGAAGGGCGAGTGGCTGGATTCCAGCCCATGCACATGCATTATGAAGCTGTTGAGAAAACTGACATTGCAAAAGGCAATATTCATAGCCATAGCCTTAGCTTTTTAGAAACATCCCGGGCAATACATCTTGTGTGTCTTAAACATGAAAAGTTGCCTTCTACATTACCCTTGTCTCTTGGTTTGTTCTATTTTTGGTATTAGAGTTGGGTGTATTATACTTAGCAACTTTTTGCTATAATAACTTCAACTAATCATAACATCATATTTTCTTATCTTGGATTTTTCTTAAAGATATAATATTTTAAATTGGCCATTTTAGAAATGGCACTGAACCGCTCGAAATTGTTTAGATTTTTTTTCAAAACACGGTTCCAGAAATCGCTCTGAAACGCTCGGAACTATTTAGATCATTTTAGATCTATATATTATCTTTTGAAATTTAGGAGCCGCTCGGAACCGCACGGAACCGCTCGGAACCGCTCGGAACCGCTCGGAGCTATCTGGGAAAAAACATTGGTTTTGAGCAGAAATAGATTTGAACCGCTCGGAGCCGCTCAGAGTTATCATCATAGATTGTCTTTGAAATTACTCTGAACCGCTCGGAGCCGCTTGGAGCTGTCACAAATTTCTCACATATGTTTTTCTTATCTTGACTTGTTTTAAATAGAACATTTTTTTCATAATAAGAAACAATATAGCATAATAACAAAACAAAAAAATACATAGCATAACAAGGCATTACATAACATGGTAGCAATGTAAAAATAATTTAAAACAAAACAAATTAATAAGTTTAGACTTTAGGCGCATGAGCAGTAAGCAGCATATCAGCTCATAGCATCTTGATTTGAAATTCATGGCTTGTTTTCTGGTAAAGGAAAATTATTTGAGTTTTAGCCATAGTTTTAAGTTAATAAAAGGTTTAAGGCATAAATTATAAATTTTAAGAAATTATATAAGCTATAATTATATTGTTGCTAAATTGCAATATTGTTATAGTTAGAAAATTTTCATTGTACTTGCGTTTGTTCTCTGGTTTGTTTACTTGTCAAATCACCAGTATTTAATGTGACTACGGGATTTTGTGTGCTCCCCCCGGTTGAATATTCGAAACCTTTGTATTGGGATTGAATATGTGCTTGTCAGGGCCCATTCCTCATGGAAAATTTGGAAAAGATTTTGGAATTTGTTGTTAATTTCCACATATTTCTACACAGATTTGTCTGAGATCAATGGTTCCAAGACATTTTTTTGATTAATTTAAATAGTTTAACTAATTCCACAGAATTTTATAAATAGTCCCAGATGATTCTTATAAATCGTTTCAACTAACTACAAGCATTTTATAAATAGTTCCAGGAATTGTTTTAAATAGCACCAGATCCTCATACACAAACCAGCCAAGCCAACCCCTAAACTATTTTTGATATTTATACGATTATATTAATGAACCAAAATAAAAAAAGAATTATATTCTTTCCAAGAACTTAAAATATTCTAATTTATTTGAATAATAATTTTATTTTGTTCGTATATGTTTAATTCGAATAATATAATTGATTGTAATTCATGATTATTTCAATTTTTTTAATATATTTTTATTTCTATAAATATTGTGATTCGATTAATACGATGATTTTTTATTGCTAAAAATAGAATAAAAAAATTAAACCCTTGAAATTGATTAGGGGAATTTTTTTTTTGTAAAATATGTCCTTCGATTTTCTTTTGATATAAAAAGTAAATATTATTTGTAATATGGAAAAAAGAATAGTTTTTTGATATCTTTTTGGATGAAATTATTGTATTCATTTTTGATTTTTTTTATAAATATACTATTTTTTAATTATCATTTTTTTTTGAATTTGCTATTAAACATAAGATTTGGATGATACCTTGGGATATCCTTTATTATATTAATAATGTTTTCAAACGGATTACACTAAAATAATTTTAAAAATGATTCTAAAAACGATTTGCTTTTTGATGCAAAATGTGTGCTTATGTAATATATTATTAATTTGAAAATCTAATTTTTTTGGCGTAAAAATTCTGTTCAATTAAATATATTTTTCCGTCAAAATGGTGCCCTTGGTTAATGCAAAATTTGTGTTGACATGTTTTTTGTGTCAAAATTGAGCTATTTCTTCACTAAATCACCTCTTCGCTGAGGCACCTCTTCTTAGTCATTTCTTCCTCTGAGCAGCCATTTCTCTAGGCTGCCTCTGCTCTGGGTTGCCTCCCAGCTACCTCCTCTGTAATTCTATAATCTATTTCTTTTCCTCGCGCAGCTAGGACAATGCATTTTGCAACGTCCAGATGCAATCCCGTAAAGCATAAGAGCAAACCCTATGGTGAAGAATTGACTTTCACGTAGCATTAGTATAGGGCTATCCCGCTCGCCAGGGCCGTCGCTACATGACTCATGCTTTGCTACGTGCAGCTGTGCCAATATATTTTGTTTCAATTAATTACCAACCCGTATAGCAGGAAGATCGCACTAATTCTATTTGAGCAAATATCATCATAATAAGAAAAAGAAAAATATCACCTCATATTCATCCGTAGCTCAAAAATTTAGCATTCAATTCCCTTTAAATATTTCATATATTCTAAATATATTGTAATATATCATTTTTTTATACCAGTAGTATCGCGCAAGGCGGTGGCGGAAGTTTCAAAAATAGAACGCCTATAGGAGAGGTTGGCTGTTCTGAACCATGGATAGTAGAGCGAATCCACTGATGGACCGACAAGTGATTGGAGTCAAAGCAGTGTAGTTCTGATGTAGTTGTAGTTGCAGTTGTAGTTGAGTTATAGTTATAGTTGTTGAAGTTGTAGTGGTAGTTGTAGTTGTAGTTGTTGTAGTTGTGTCTGTTGTAATTAGTTGAAATTGTTATGTAATTGAAATTGTAGTTGATGTTGTGGTTGTAGGTGTTGTAGTTGTAGTAGTTGTAGTTGTTGTTATTGTAGTTGTTGTAGTTGTGGTTGTTGCCGTTGTAATTGTCCGTTGTAGTTGAAGTTGAGATTGTAATTATTGTAGTTGTTGTAGTTTTGGTTGTTGTTGTAGTTGTTATGGAAATGAAGTTGTAGTTGAAAATGTGGTTGTAATTATTGTAGTTGTGTTGTAGTTATTATGTAAATGAAGTCGTAATTGAAGTTGTGGTTGTGGTTGTGGTTGTGGTTGTTGTTGTTGTTGTTGTAGTTGTAGTTGTTGTAATTATATTTTTTATATTCGATTATATTGTTATAATTGGGGTTGTTGTAGTTGTAGTCGCTAAATAATTGAAATTTTAGTTGTAAATATATTTATATATTTGTAATGGTAGTGGTAATTTAGATGTATTCGTAATGGAATTGTAGTTGGTGTTTTTGTGGTATTTGTAGTTGTAGTTATAGTTATTGTAGTAATTAAGTATGATATAGTAAAAAAATTGGAATATATTGTAATATAATATAGTATATATATTGTAATATAATTTATAATATAATTTATAATTATAATGAGAAATAGAATTATGATTATGATTATATATTATGATATATAAAAATGCTATATAATCTATTATTTTGAAAAAAAAAATATATATATTGGAAAATTTATATAATTATTTGAAATTAATAATATTAAAAATATTATAATTCAACAAATTTAATTTAAAAATTCTAACTTGAATTTTTTATTGATAATCTTGTATTATTAATATTTTCTATATTTTTGAAGATTTTTTTTTTAATATTTGTTATTTGTCATTATTTTTGGAAATGATATTAAATTTTTCTATTTAATTTTTCTTTGATAAAATTCCCAATTCCTTGTATCTGCCAGATAAAATGAAATTTGAATATCTAAATATATTCCGAATATATAATATTTTTAGCATTTGCTTTTCCAAATAGGTTTCGTATTAAAATGACGTACAATTTTTTGGGATCGTAATTTCCGAAAGTAGTCCGATCATGGATGGCTTGATATTTTTTATTTTTTTAATGGGTTTCGCACCACAACGGTGGATATTTTTTCAACATCTCATTTTCCAAAAGATAATCGAATCTGCCAATTTTAGAATTTTTTTACTTCCAAATTTGCGTCGCACCACAATGGCTTCCTTTTTTTTTCTATTTTAATTGCCAAAAACGATCCGGATCCGTCAATTTGAAGGTTTTGTCTTCCAAATGGATTTCATATTAGAATAATATTTTTTTTTTTCATTTCATCTGCCCAAATATCTCCGCGCCCACCATTTTAGCGAGCCTATTTTTCGATCCTCCGGAGATAGAAAATATCGGAAATATTAATATATTTCGTGATTTTCCTATATTTTTCCATACCTGTATTTTATCTTCTGATTTTCTCTTTAATTTTCTTTCTTCTGATTTTCTCCCTCTCTGATCTTTTCTCTTCTGATTTTCTTCCTGATTGCATTTTTCCATTTATCCAAATTATCGGAATTTTGATTTCTATATTTCCTTCGACAATGATTCATTTTATATATATCTTATAAAAATATCAATAATTTCGAATATTTTCTAGAGAATATTTATTTTAATATATTTATTTTTTTTCCGAATAATTTGAGAAAATAATATTCATATTTCATTTTAATATCGAATTAAATATATATTGTTTCGAAAAAAAATCAAAAAATATATTTATGATATTTTTTAAGAAAATAAATATATATATATATATAAGAATAATGAATATATTTATATAATATTATTCATATAAATTATATATTATTAATTTTCAATATATATCTATATAATATTTATATATTTTCAAAATCAAATAAATAAATCAAATATATTCAAAAATATATTAATTTAAATCAAAATTCTAATTTTTAAATTTATCAAATTATATTTCAAAAAAATACCAATATATATTTATTGTGAATTTATTAATTATGATATAAGAAAAATTTCTTTATCTAATATATATATATAATATTAGATATATATATATATTATATTTGATATATATATATATATCGCATATATCATATTGTGAATAATTTTAAAGAAAATTAGAAAAAATATATAAATTTTATATAATTAGATCAAATTTGTACGTCGGCAATCTATTATGAATAGATCTTATTTTGAATTATCGAAAGATCTAAGCAATTATTCTGAAATTTATCCAGGGAAGGGGATTCCAATAAGGATTCAAAATATATTAAATCAAGAGATTTATTATCTATTTTGATTTCTTTAAAAAAAATCGAAGATATTAAGGTATAGAAATCGAATATTGGAAATTAATATATGATATTGATATTCTAAATTGAAAATCTTTATCATTATAATTAATTTTCTTAAGATTATAATTTCCAAACTAATTTATATATATTATTGAAATAATTTAGAATATATTTTTAAAAAAATTAAAATATATTAAAATAATAATTTCAAATTTGATTATTAAGAAATATAATTAATCCGCGGAAAAATCCTGCCTAAAATATTTTTTTAAAAAATAAATATTTCAAATTATATCTAAAGAAAAAATATATATATATCAAATTTCAATATATTTCATATAATTATTTATTTTAAATTTCATAATTCCATTTCAAAAAATATAATGTAATTTTCTCGATAATAAATTCAAAAATAAAAATAATAATGATAAATATAAATATTTAATTATAAATTAAATAAAATTATTAAATATCATCAATATAAATCATATTTATTTAAAAAATAGAATTTATATATTCAAATTCTTGAATTTATTTTATTATTTTATTCATTTCGTTCTAATTTAATATTTATTTATTTTATTTCAAATTCCAACAAAACATATATTAAATAATTATTTCAATATCATATTTTTTTTTCAAATAAAATATATATTAAATAATTATTTCAATATCATATTTGTTTTTTTATTTCCCTGTCTTCATTTTTTTTTAAATCGATATAATAATTTCAATTTATAATATATAATATATAATATAATATATAATATATTATTTCTTTAAATATTAATTATTTTAAATATATTAGAATTTAATATTATTTTTCCAATTAATTATTTCCTTTTATTTTTTTTTAGAAATAAAATATATTCTTCAATTTTAGAATTTATTTCATTTATTCAAACATAGAAAATAATCAATTATCTAAATATATATATATTATTTTATTTAATATTCAATTATTTTATTTATATATTTTTTTTTATTCAAATATATTTAAATAATATTTTTTTTAAGAATTATTTATTTTATTATAACTAAAAAATATATCTAAATTTTATTTTCAATATAATTATTATAAATATAATAAAATCCACAAAACGAATAAGATAATTTTATAATATAATATATTTAGATTTAAATATTTTATTATTATTATAAATAAAATAATATTTAATATCTGCATTTGGAATTCGCATTAATTTTAGATGATAAGATATCTAAAATATCAAATCAAATAATATTATATAATTTAGATTATTTTCATAAATGGAAAATAAAACAATTCCATCCAAAGATTATTCATATATGTGTCGGTATATACCTGTATCTTTAATAGATTCGATTTTTTGCTGCACGCACCAGGGATTTATCCAATACACATTTTCTGGTCCGAACCCTGAGCATCCGCTTGCCTGCGTGATTTTTGTCATGTCATCACCCTGTAGCCTTGGACTATCTTTCGAATCAATATTACAACCCACGGCCCACTGGAGACCCCCTAAGATCCCATACGACCGGAGCCGAAATCATTTTGGTTTGTTTCAAAAACCACTCAGCCAAGGGAATTTCCTGCGAAACGTGCAAGTGGCACAACGTGGGCCGAGCCATTTGGGCCGCTTGGAAGTGAAACGTACGGATCCTCCAAAGCTAGAGCCACACCTTACGGAAGCAGCCACTTTTTTCTTATCCTTGGGGCATTTGAAGAAAGAAAGTTCTTCTCCTTCGTTTGGGCATCGGGTCCCATGGAAAACCACAAAAATGCATTTGTTACATTTGTTGATTGATGTGCCATCAGATTTTCAGCTTCATCTCTAGATATCCCTACACATCACCGGCTGGCCATCCCCTCCGGCGGAAAACGTCGTCACGGCAGTTGCGCGAGTTGAGCAGGTCTGTTTGATGCTGTCGCCGTTCACTAGGAACTGGTGAAATTCTAGAATCTCTGCCAGAAAAAAAGGGAGAAACCATGATAATGTGGGATTGACCAAATGAACAATCCATTGTTTGGTTCCCAAGGACAAATTATCTACGAATTTCAGGGTTGTTCATATCATTTCATACCCTGTGCTAAACAATGTTAATAACTACTGGTTAACAATGATGCACCATCAAGGCAGAGTCTCCTTTCAAGTAGCAACCATGCAGAATTTACGGATATTTGCTGGCTATGATCAGGCTTACCGTAGCCCTGCAACGGCGTGATAGACGTTTCCCTTGCCTCCATCGGATCAACTGAGAAATCAGGGTCAAACATCTGGGCATATCTGCCAGAACACATGCTTGCATTTACACGTGTCAATCAAAGAAGTGGCAAGAAATCTACCTGTTTTTTCCCTGTATCATGAAGTATCATGACAAATTTAGTTAGATCTTGGATTCTTGATCTCGTTCTTCGCCACCTAAACGAGAACCCTACCTTGTTTTGTCAAGTCACTCTGGCAAAAAAAACAGATTTGGTGTGGGGGGAGGGCAGAAGTCACATGCACCAAAGCCCGACAAAGAGCACGCCATCAGGATATGAAGTTGAAATTACTTTGCGAAAAAAACATGCTAAATCTCTGAAACCTACATTCACATCTCAATTTGAGTTTAGAAATCAGAAATATAAACCACCCAAAGAAAAATGGACATGTAATTAATTATTATATATATAGCAATCCCTTGGGCCACGAAGGGGATAAAAAAAACAATGATAAGTCATTGAGATCACATTGAGTTGCCAAAGAACCTCAAACTAACAATGAGTTGTCATGGTAGTATACCACTATACCATGGTTGCTGCTGTAGTATACCTTGACATATACCGGTTATTACATGTTATTACTAGCCCAAATAGGAACCTATATGAACATGACATCTACAAATTCTCTTTTGTTACTTTGACCTCCCAGTTTTCCAATGTGAGGCTCTTTCCCAGCCTTTGGAAACTCCAAACTCACCATCCAAGGCTGGACAAACAACGAAGGGCCGGATGGCCGGTCAGCAAAGTGCAAGCAATAGGGCAAACTTCATGATTCAATGGATTGGTTTATTGCAAAGGTTGCAGGAAACGATGTGTTTTCCTATGAAATATGGGAGTTTCCTGCAAGATGTTCCAACAACAACATTCTTTAACCAACTCTGCGGGGAAACACTACAGGATCCATTCTGATGTATTTCCATGTGCTATTTTCTACCTTTTAGGACTGAATGGATCTTCACCACTTGAAACTCTGCATGGAAGGAGGTGGCGCGCGAACCGAAACTGTGCTGAATTTTTGTGACCTGCCAGGGCGGCAAACTCGTGGGGCTGAGAATCAAAACCCATGGAATCCCCTTCTCCTCACACCAAAATGGCTAGCAAATGGATGTGTATCCCCACAATATGGTACATTCATCAAGGTCTATTGGAAATTTTGACCCATCTCACTTGCAAAAGCTGGAAGCATCTTCAACATAGCAAGTGCAAATGACTACAAAACAGCTCTCCAGTTTGAACTCCCTGCCGTGCCTCAAATCAATTACTCGGGCACTACCTGGCCAATGTGAAAGGCTGTCTCTCAAGCGTTTCAGGAAAAAGAACCGTTTCATTACGGTCACAAGTACTAAATCAAGGTGCCTGATGCCTGCATAGACGACCTGTGATCATGTCTTGTCTCATCCAGAGTGAGTCACCGTCTGCGACACATGGTGACAGATCAGAAAGATACACGAACCAATTTAATTTGTCAGTCAGGTGCTGTGACCTAAACCCTGCACCCTGCACCAGTGGGATTATTCTGGTATAGTTTACCGTAATATGGCGCAATGCTTAATATTATGCAGGACTTTTAACTTCAATCATTCGCTCTGCCCTACAAAGAAAGCAGATGAGCTCCGATGATCGAGATGTGGGGTTGTATGTACAAAATCGAACCTGCATAATCCAATGTTTGATGACCCAATTTTCCCATATGTTCATATATATTTCGCCATGAAACTTGCCATGATTGGGGGACATCATTCCAGTCACCATAGTGGTCAACAAGCCGCATCCCATCCGGTACGGAATGCTTGGCGTACCGAGATCATGGCAACGAGACAGGTGCAATCCTGAGAATGGAAAACATAGAGGGTTGGCCTCTGGTAATGACAAGACTTTGCGAACTGGAACATCACCATTTGTAGTAGCTATAATCTATAAATAGGCCAATGTAATTTTCTGTAGATCTATTAAATTACCAGAGGGTGGACAAAAAGACCGCGAGTTTTACCAAGATCTGGAAAGTTCACAGCCACAACCTTTGACAAATGCAAACGTCGTGATCATCATACCATTCCCTTTGAACCATGTTGAAACTAAAAACATCTTTGAGGCCACCAACCAGAAGTATTGACCCGGGCAAACCAGACATAATTTCAGCTGAAACTAGGCCATGTATGTCCATGTTGGTTTCACTAACCATTATCGTATGGTGAGGTGGCTTGATCTCTGTCTATATAATTGGCCCAGATTCATAATATTGCATGTGGCAATATCCACTTGCGTGACGCGCAAAAACGTGTGAAAAGCCTCACCCCAGGGGCCCTCATGCAAATGTCAAGGCTTTTTTGCAACACCAAAACAGAAACAGACCCGGTCTCCAAAAGCACGCATCTTGTGAAAAACTCTTTCAGGTTTCTTCCTGTAGCTCAAACCAACAACTACCATCTGCCAATCTCAACACGGGCAGTATGATGTGAGTCTGTGTGCATTGCATTCAAACCATCTTTCGCATGCGACATGGTAAGTTGGACAGCCTGAACTTCACGGATACGTGCAGCCCTTAGATGAGGAAGCCTGTTCAGAATGCAGTGGTGATCAAATGTCGCCAAGTGTGTATGGATCTGGATGAATTCTGATAAATCATTAACCTGAAATCACTGAAACGTGCGGCCATTTGGGGATGATTCCGCAACATAAACCAGCATCCCAGTGACGTCACAGTGAGGTCATTATAATCCATCCTCATGTATGCCTACAGTTGCCAGTAAAGGGAACCAAACAAGTTTCTAAATATTTGAATAGACAGACACACATGCAAGCAGACAAACCATCGAACATGTAAATAATAGATGCATGTGTGATACATATGATGTTGATATATGTATATAATTATATATAAATACATCATGTATGTATACCTACATAATACATATACACCATGTACATATATATATATATACATATACGTGTATATATATATATGCATAATATACACATATCATATCATGATATATATGTAATATATTTATATAATATCATAGTATTGTTCTGTATCGTCTTACAATACATAAATACATGTATTACAATATATCATAATTGCTCATATTACAATTTACAATAGCAGATTACTTTAAATATGTATTGATAGCAAGAGGCAGCAAAACTCCGCTGAACTGAACTGCCCGAACTGAGGTCCCGTTCATCTCGACTGCCCTTTGCCAGCGCGAACTGGACGATGTCCTGGTGAAATCAAATGGTTTTCGGGTTATGGAAACGAACTTCAATAGAGATTATTGAAATGAACAATGATTAGTAACGATGCATACAAATATTGTATATATATATATTATGTGTATAATCAGAAGATTTAATACGACAATTTAACCAACAAATGTACTGACTCAATTGGATTTACAGCTCAGCTGTAAGGTTGCTCCCAACAGCCCCAGTTACAAGGGGAATGAATTGGGTAATTAACCAAAGATTGGTTGGAACAGGTGACATACAGCCCGGATTATTCAACTCCCAGTCTGTTAAGTTGGGTGGGCCCTGTTTAGGAGCAGATTATTGCTATTTGGTGGGTTACCATCTGATTGAACAACCAGGGTTTCTTAATCAAGGACTGACATTACCAAATGATTGCAGAAATACCAAAACATCTGCGATATGAAAGATTTGAGCACATGATAATTGATAAGTGAAAATACTCTTGTCAATTTGGTTGGCTGACGCTTTCCCAAACCTGGAACTGATTTGAATCACGTCGGATGAACTTGCAGCGTCCAACCAAAACCAACATCCTGATGGGAAACCTCTGGTTTTGATATCTATAAAACATATACCCTCTAGCAATCAAAAATGGCAATTCAACATCCTCTAAAGAGGCTTTAGTGGGAAATTAATCTATAAATACGGGAAATTCCATTGACATGTTGGATTGCCAAAGAGTCAGGGTGAATTCCCGGTGGTTCAATTAAGCAGCTTTCGAAAGCATAGGCGTCCACCCTGCACACTAAGCTTATAATCTCCAGTTTGCTAGTTGGGGGGCTAGAAACTCAGAATAGATGATCAATCATCTACCATCATTTCTCAATGCTATCCCCGTTTTTGATGGTTCATTAATCCCCCTACTTTAAACATTCCCAAAATGAAACCCTGGTGGAATGTATTGGACTGCTCTTCATTTTTTAGTTCCGAAACTGGGGGCATTGCATGTGATTGGGTGGAAGTGTTGAATTGGAATATGAAATCCAATCTCAACTGGTGAAATCACACTTGATTGGAGCACCTCAACATTGGCAATTATACTGTTGGAGGTAGGGATTAAAATCACCATCAATATTACTTACCAGTTCTATTCCATATTCACAATTCTATCCTCAAATTTCTCCTCAAAGATGTTCCCATTTATGCCCTACTTATCCCGATTTGTTCCTATGTACCCTCCGGTAATCAAACATATAGCAATTGGAATATCCACCATGTTTATATTACCCAACTATAAACCTCCGTTTTGTGCGGGGATTTCCCAGCTTGCCACATTTGATTGCAAGAGGGTATACCCATAAAAATCCCATCAAATCACCATTCAATTCCCCGAATTCCCATTTAATTATCTATATTCCATTAAATAGGGATTAATGAAATTGGATTTAGGGAAATTCATCAAATACCATGAATTACAAGATATTACAAGATCCCATTAAAACCCAGCAAATCCCATCACATCATTATTCAATTCCCCTGGATCACATTTGATTACTGTATATGATATATATATATATAATAATTCCCATGAAAAATCCCCATATCTTTACAGTACTTCACCCAACACACATCCCCGCTCGCGAACTTCCTCCGCCAGCTCGTGCAAAGCCTGAACTCCGGCCTTTGGGGCCTCCAACGCCACGACTTGCGATGGCTTTTACCATCGAACTATTGGGGTAAAGGGTAAACATTAAGGCAATCCAAATAGGAAGTAGGGACAATTAAACTCGCTATATGTTGTAAGCAACTATAGTAATTCCGTGAAGTTGGTTGAGTGGTCTGGAACTGGTGTATCATTGAGCATAACTTATATGATGTGTATTCATGGACCATAGCACAGTTACTAGCTAGTTAGCTAACTCCATGGCAATCTAACGGAAAGATCTACAGGATACCCGCAGAAACATTGTTTTTGCCATGCAATTGTGGAGGTGAAGCCTGTAAAATCGACCCCATTCAACCAATTCTGGTTGCAACAGGGAATTTTACATTACACAAATGATGGTTGTAATTGGTGATTATACTACAGTCCGATTTATGATCATTTATGCTGATTTGTGGTTGATTTGGGTATGGGTAATTTTTTCTCCAAGGCATCCCCAATACCGTGTTTTCACAACTTCTGATGGTCATTGTATTGGATTAAGGATTTATTTCGGGAAGGCCCAATGTTTCATGGGGAAAACCATGAATTCCTGTGGATTTTCCCTTAAACCAATCCATTGATTATCATAGTTATAGATAGATACACCACAGTAAACCATAGTAAACCCATAAGAACCCATTGTAAATCTATTGTGATTGGTACGTTCATCCACCAATTCCTCTCCGCTTCCGACGTTTCTTCACATTGCAACTCAGCATTTTCACCTCGAGAACAGCTTCCGGCAGGAAGAACGAACCAAGCTCCTCGCAGCTGCAACCAATGGACAAAAAAATGCTGACTACTATGGTTCATAAGTGCAATATGAATGTAATTGATATGGATCCATTGATCTTTTTCATATAATATCACAAATGTTGATTTCTATGCAGTGTATCGATATGTAGATATACAGATCCATTGATGTGTGTCTTTGGAGCTTGTGGCGCCGCTACTATCTCCGTTTAATCTCCTCAGTCGGCAGGTTTGGAATTTCTCTGGGTCAGTTTGAGATCACCCGGTCCTTTCTGGCTTGCATGATTTTGCATAAGTCCTGCCGGTAGCGCAGCGGATGCGTCTCGTTGGCAGTCTTACTGCAGAAGGCATGAAAGTGGAGAACCCGTTTACTACAGTGCAAAGCTGCTTGAAAGTTTGTGAAACAATCGAAGACGTAAAAAATCCATGAGGTACGGACCACTGGTTTCAAGCATGGATTTTGGACCCAATCCGGATCATCAAAAGGAATCCCACCAGACATTGGTGGAGTGATATTGTTCAGATATGCAGAATCTGGCTGAACTCAGAGCAGCCAGCATCTTCCTTCACTGTGAAGATGCTTTGATTCCCCAAATGATAGATCAGTGATGATCAGTCGAGGTTAGCCATCCGAAATAGGGATTTAAACTTGCTTTCACATGATTTAAACGATGCGTGACATTTCAGGGCCGGGGATTTGAGGGCTTTCCCGGCCAAAGCAGCAACTTTCCAAAACTGCCATATTTGTATCATATTTGGTGTAAATCAAAATCGTTGCACCACGACACACCAGTTTCTGAAGCTTAAAATCCAAACTTTTGGAAGCTTAAATCCCCATGATTTAACTGTTAAATCATGTTAAATCCCTTAAGATTTCATACGACCCATATTTTTTCATTGGTTGAATCCAATTTTTTTGATGGTTAAATCACCACTCTTAATATCTGTTCATAGTTGAATCTCATTCTGAACCAACTCAAGTTGCAATATAGCAACCCCCCAAAACGATGCCAAAAAATGTGCAACCAGCATGTTATAGATTCGATTTACTTCATATTTCCAGGTTCCTTTTCGCTCTTTTCGGCATCTACTTTGAGGGTTGCCATAAATTGGTAGTTCATAATCCCCTATATCAATATTCTCCACTTGGATCCACTTAGTATATCCATCAACTAAGCTATTGGTTGATTTCTATATTTTGTTCTAGGTAGCTTATGGCTTGATACTCCAATACAGTTGAACCGTATTGGAATATTCACCAATAATTTAATATAGACCTATAAACTTCTAAAGTTACCCTCTGGTAAACTAACATAACTATGGAAAATCAGCATTTTCTAATGGGAAAATCAACTATAAATTGCCATGTTCAATAGCTATGTTAGTTTACCAGATGGTAACCCATCAATAGAGCTCTGGATTTCCATCTCAGCACGTCCCGGCCTGGCCACTCATGACGTCCCACACGCCGTCGGTGGCGCACATCAGGACAGCACGGCGGCCCGCAGCCGTGGAACCTCAACCGAGGGCCAAACGGAGGGTTTTCACATGGAGAAAAGCCATGGGGGCCGTGAAGAATGGAGAAACAAATGGAACAGATGAGCTTTAACACATGGGTATTGGTGATAGCTATAAAACCAAGTATATACAGTGGCAAGCATTTCGTGGAGATAATCTATGGGGGTATCATGGGATTCATCATCTAAATAGGTGGAAACATGTATGAACATGTTGGCAACCAACAAACATCTCGTCATTTTTTGCACCGTGCGAGATAAGTTGACAGAGGAATAGGATGGAATAGGGGGGAAATACATGTAATACATGTAAGTGTCAGCTGGTCACTGCGATGGTATCCGATTTGCACAGGGCAAATGCTTCAACAACAAACACATAGATGAAGACTTCAGATGTTGAACAGGTGTTGCAAAACATGGCGTGTCTGAAAATGTGAGTATGCGGGATACCTCCAATTCGGAAGGATTATATAAACCTCATTTTCCCACCTAGATTGCTATGGCTATTGATGGCACATCCAATACACTTTGAAGGCCAAACCATACCATGTTGTTGGTTCTATTTCCCATCATCTCCTCAGAGGTTGGCGTTGCCCCCCATCATTTTTCAAGGTCCCTTACCAATCTTTCAGGGTTTTTTGCCCCTGAGTCTTCCCGGTGAAAAATTCCAGCCCATCTCATGTTTTGAAACCTCACTTTGTCTCATCAAGATTGCGGCTAAATCCTCCAGTTTAGGTTAATTTCACAGTTTTGATCCCATTCCATCTCATATCTTCCCAACTAAAATGTCCATCACTTGAGGGTAACCCCCACTTTTTTTCCTCCATGGAGAACCCCACGTCACCACGGGATCTGGCCTGCACCAAGGTCTATGCTACGGACCTGCGCCCAGTGACTTTTCAAGATACGGAATGCATAAACACTGCTTGTGTAAAGTAAAAGATGTATGGATGTATGATATACATCTTATAGTTGCCCATAGTCACAGGGATTTAACCCCAATAATTATAGAGATACTATGGGGATTTAACCAACAACATATGAGGATAATGGATGACAATGTGGGCAACAAAAATGCCATGAACCTATCATGACTGGGGATCGCAAACATAATTACTAGCCGTAAAATGGTATTGACTTAGGGATGGTTCATGGTATTGGGTTTACCACATTCTATATCTGTATATCTGGCTAAATTGCAGTAGCTCAGCAACCTCAAAATAGCTCAAATCTTGGGCCATTTGGGGATTCCCCGAATCCAAAATTCCCATCATTGCAGTGAGGGCGACGAGAGGTCATTGGAATTCATCCATCTATCTGTATCTATCTGTATCTATTTATATATATTATATATTATTGTGAAATGTGCACATTCTGCTCATACCAGTCTTCAGATGCAGTTCCCATGTCCTCATGCTTCCAGCCAGGGTCAGAGAAACCATAGGTCTCATGTCCTNNNNGTGCATCGCATTGTGGCCAAAAAGGAGTGAGGCACTCCATCCTGGGAAGGCCTTGGGAGGCCTGGTTGTTTCAGAAGGAGCCCGCTACTCAATTCACATTGGTAGCGGAGCTCCGTGCAAGACACGGAGTATCCGGAGACCTGGTGCTGGTGTGATTGTCATTGAGGGTGAGCACACGAAGTTTTGCTTGACGCCTTCTTTGACCTCATGTCTGAATCTTCTGGAGGACCAGAAACCCAGGGAGGTATCTCCAACCAATTGGCAACTTTGGTGCCGACATTCGACCCTAGCAAGGATGATCTGCAAGTGTACACCCAAAAGGTGCAACTGGTACTGTCAGTATGGCCTCAGAATCGAATTTCAGAACTGGTGACCCGGCTTATTCTCAATACAACTGGTTCAGCATTTGCAAAATTACAGCTGCATCATGCAGAACTGGGGAACAATGAGACAAAGTCCGTGCACAAGCTCATTGAGTATCTAGGTGGTCAATGGGGCAAAACAGGTCTGGAAAAGCGCTATGCTGACGCTGAGAGAGCGTTGTATCAATGCACACAGCATTCAGATGAAAGCCATGATTCATACCTCGCAAGAGCGGACGTTTTATGGTCCAAGCTGCAATCGCAGAAACTGCAAATTGAGGACTTGCAGGCCTACATCACTCTGCGAGGCGCTCAGCTTTCGAGCGAGGACAAGAAACGTATCATCTTGGACTCCGACCAATCCTTAGAGGGCAAACTCACCATTGGTCGAGTTCAAGAGGCTGTGAGGATGCTTGGAACATCCTTCTTTCACGAGATGACAGGTCTTGGCAAAAAGGCCACCAAGGCCAAGGTNCCATTGGTCGAGTTCAAGAGGCTGTGAGGATGCTTGGAACATCCTTCTTTCACGAGATGACAGGTCTTGGCAAAAAGGCCACCAAGGCCAAGGTGTATGATTCCATGACTCTGACAGCCGAGGATGCCGATGCTCCCCTTGATTCTGAAGATCAGGTTCATCAGACTCACCATGAGGAGTGGAATGAAGACGAGTTTCTGGAAGTAATGTTAGCTGAAGGTGATGACGATGCAGTATTCATTGCCGATTTTGAATCTGCGGCAAATGAGGTTCTTCAGGCTGACGAGGATTTGGGTTCAGCTTTTTCCACCTATGTAGAAGCACGACGAAAGCTCAATGAAAAATTCAGAGCTCGAGGCTTCTGGCCCCTTGGTAAGGGGAAGGGACGATCTGGGAAAGGCAAAATGAAAGGCAAGTCAAGCTGGGGCAACCGGAAAACACTCCAGCAGCGAATCCTCGAGTCTAGTTGTAGACTTTGCGGGAAGCGCGGACATTGGCGCAATGAGTGCCCCAACCGTCCTCAGGGCACATCATCATCCAATTCGGCCGCCGCCGTGACCCTCTCCTTGGCCGAGACTCTGACTGCAGATGATTCCAGCATGCCTGAAGAGTTCATGATGCTTCCAGAAATGCCGACATCCGCCACAAAGGACATTTTGTCCGATGAGCATGTTTTTGTACAGTCAGTTTTTTTCAGTAAAGACCATAGGTCAGAGCCACTCCAGTCCAATAACATGAGAAATCTTAGGGATAGAATTAGGAATCATATTGTGGGTCGATATGGTACTAATTTTGGGGTCAAGACTCTCGTGAACAGGATTGAGCAGAAGCTGCAGCGTCACTCTGTGCAGCCCACCAATGCCAAAGTCTCCAGCAAACGCATTTTGCGTCCTGAGAGCATGCGAGATCCCGTGAGAGCGAGCGAAGTGCCATCCAGCTGTCCAAAAGAGACAGCTCAATCCAGTTTTACACCAGCACAGAGCCCAATTCATGTCACTGCCCCGCCATCAGCTGAAGTGATGTTTGCCACGCATGATACATGGGGAATCCNCCATTGGTCGAGTTCAAGAGGCTGTGAGGATGCTTGGAACATCCTTCTTTCACGAGATGACAGGTCTTGGCAAAAAGGCCACCAAGGCCAAGGTATATGATTCCATGACTCTGACAGCCGAGGATGCCGATGCTCCCCTGGATTCTGAAGATCAGGTTCATCAGACTCACCATGAGGAGTGGAATGAAGACGAGTTTCTGGAAGTGATGTTAGCTGAAGGTGATGACGATGCAGTATTCATTGCCGATTTTGAAGCTGCGGCAAATGAAGTTCTTCAGGCTGACGAGGATTTGGGTTCAGCTTTTTCCACCTATGTAGAAGCACGACGAAAGC
Source organism: Symbiodinium sp. clade C Y103 (assembly GCA_003297045.1). NCBI lineage: Eukaryota > Dinophyceae > Suessiales > Symbiodiniaceae > Cladocopium > Cladocopium sp. clade C. The sequence goes on from BGPT01000075.1 coordinate 378,658, forward strand.
TCAACGAAAAATTCAGAGCTCGAGGCTTCTGGCCCCTTGGTAAGGGGAAGGGACGATCTGGGAAAGGCAAAAGCAAAGGCAAGTCAAGCTGGGGCAACCGGAAAACACTCCAGCAACGAATCCTTGAGTCTAATTGTAGACTTTGCGGGAAGCGCGGACATTGGCGCAATGAGTGCCCCAACCGTCCTCAGGGCACATCATCATCCAATTCAGCCGCCGCCGTGACCCTCTCCTTGGCCGAGACTTTGACTGCAGATGATTCCAGCATGCCAGAAGAGTTCATGATGCTTCCAGAAATGCCGACATCCGCCACAAAGGACATTTTGTCCGATGAGCATGTTTTTGTACAGTCAGTTTTTTTCAGTAAAGACCATAGGTCAGAGCCACTCCAGTCCAATAACATGAGAAATCTTAGGGATAAAATTAGGAATCATATTGTGGGTCGATATGGTACTAATTTTGGGGTCAAGACTCTCGTGAACAGGATTGAGCAGAAGCTGCAGCGTCAATCTGTGCAGCCCACCAATGCCAAAGCCTCCAGCAAACGCATTTTGCGTCCTGAGAGCATGCGAGGTCCCGTGAGAGCGAGCAAAGTGCCATCCAGCTGTCCAAAAGAGACAGCCCAATCCAGTTTTACACCAGCACAGAGCCCAATTCATGTCACTGCCCCGCCATCAGCTGAAGTGATGTTTGCCACGCATGATACATGGGGAATCCTGGACACAGGTGCCACGAAGACTGTCATAGGTAGCAGCTTTCTCAAAGAGTTTTTGGATGGGTTGCAACCAGAAATCAAATCCCATGTCAAAAGATGTTCATGCGATGTGGTGTTCAGATTTGGCAATCAGGGTACCCTGAAGGCATCTCATGCCGTAGTTTTGCCAGTTGGTGGTATGTGGCTTAAAGTTGCAGTTGTGCCGGGAAAGACTCCCTTTTTGATTTCGAACACGCTGCTCCGAGCTTTGGGTGCTCTTGTAGATACACAGAACCATCAGTTGCTCATTCCCAAACATGACACTTCCATTCCATTGAAACTGTCAGCAAAAGGTTTGTACCTCATCGACATGAATCAACTCACAGCCATAGCACCCGTGCCGGAGAGCCCTGATAGAGCGACTGAGACTTTTGCACAGGACACTCTTGACGATTGTCAAAAGAAGGGCTCCAGAGATCAAATGTCATGCAAAGAAGCCCCAAACAGTGNCTGATAGAGCGACTGAGACTTTTGCACAGGACACTCTTGACGATTGTCAAAAGAAGGGCTCCAGAGATCAAATGTCATGCAAAGAAGCCCCAAACAGTGCTTTCAAGAACATGCCTATATCCAACATTTCAGTTGCGAAGTCCACTGAAGTGCATAATCACGTGCCTGCCTTGAAACAGCCAGATTCCAATGTGTTTGCTCCTGTTATCCAGAAGTCCTCAGAAGCAAAACTGCCAAGTGATCAATCAGCAGTCCTGACGTTCAGTATCAAAGTTGATTCGACTGCATCCAAAAGCCAATTTTGTGACCAAGACATCCGTGCCCCATTCGATCAAACTGCATCCGCCGATCAGCATGAGCGATTGGACTCGACGCCTGTCCAAAGTGCAAGCCAATGTGGCCACACCAGTGGAAGAGGAGCCGATCGGCCACCTGAGCTTGCAAGATCTCAAGGCCATGCCAATGAGCTTCGGCAAGGCACATGTGGGGAAGTCGTTCCTCGAGATCTGGCAAACCGAGCCAGGGTGGATCAAGTGGTTCCTGGGCCACTATGCATCCAGCTCCAAAACGGAGCACCGAAAGATGATCCGTTTTATCCACCTGATGATCGAGGAGTCCGAGAAGGAGACCCCACAGCCGTCAGCAAAGAGCTTGGCCCGAGTCTTGCCTGCCAAGCCGAAGTCCGTTGCTGCACCCGTGATTCCTCAGGAGATGTCCGAGGAGCCAGGCTTGGAAATGTTCGAAATGATGTCAGAAGCCCCGTGGGTTGCAGCATCCGAGAACCGGGAAGAGATCCAAGCTTTGCAGTCCCGAATGTTGAGCCTCGAGGCGACCATGCAGCAGATGCTCTCCATGATGCAAGCCGCCATGCCCATGACCCGTCCGTCAACATCCAGCCCACCGGAGACCGCTGCCGAGTGGGAGAACCCATGGGATGCATAGAGGACACTATGACGTCAAGTGACTGGGCCCTTCAGGCCGGGGAAATGGACACATTTTGTCCATCCAAGCCCAATCAAGAAAGCATCCGATTTTGGCAGTTAGTTCAACAAATGGAGAAAGAACTAAGTCAGCTATCCAAAATCATTCAGCCAAAGGGTCCCAAACTTGACCTGCTTGAAGTGTTCTGTCATGATGATAGCACTTTGACCGCACAGATCAACCAGCTGGGTGGATCCGCCCAAAGACATGGCATGAACCAAGGCGATCTGATGACCACTGAGGGCCGTAGGCAGCTATTCATGGTATTGCTGAGGCAATGTCCCCGTCATGTCTGNCCAAGGCGATCTGATGACCACTGAGGGCCGTAGGCAGCTATTCATGGTATTGCTGAGGCAATGTCCCCGTCATGTCTGGGTCAGCCCCGTTTGTGGGCCATGGGGATCATGGTCAAATTTTAATAGTTTGAGATCTCTTGAATCATGGGATCGAATCCATGCCAGCCGATGGGACATGCTCAGCCAAGTAGCTCTCTGCCTCGTAGTTTGCCAGCACCAGCACAGATGTCAGCGCCATTCACACTGGGAACAACCGAAAGGATCCATGATGATGAAACTTCCATACCTACAGGAACTCCAACGATACATGGCCATAGCCAAGCCTGACATGTGTGTTGCAGGAAGTTTGAAAGATCCCAAGAATGGTCTTCCCATAAAGAAAGGCTTGAACATCGCCACATCATCCCGTAGTTTGCATGAATGTTTGGATCAACTGCAGTGCACTCGAAATCATGTTCATCAAGTCATAGAAGGATCCACGAGGTTTCAAGGTGTGTCCATGGCAAGATCGCAGTTCACCGAGCGATATCCCCGCAAATTTTCGCGGACAGTAGCCAAATGTCTATTGAAGAACAAATTCCCATGTGAGAAACCACTTGGCTCAATTGCAGACCCCATGTTGATTGCCATAGACTCAGTGGTTNCGGACAGTAGCCAAATGTCTATTGAAGAACAAATTCCCATGTGAGAAACCACTTGGCTCAATTGCAGACCCCATGTTGATTGCCATAGACTCAGTGGTTTCAGAGATTCATGCTGCTTCCGTGAAAGAGCGGCCTGCCAAACGTTTGCGCAAGAACCCTGCAAAGGGTACCAAAAATGCTGCTGCAACAGGCGATCTCGAGCGACCAGGAGGCTCCAAAAANGAAAGAGCGGCCTGCCAAACGTTTGCGCAAGAACCCTGCAAAGGGTACCAAAAATGCTGCTGCAACAGGCGATCTCGAGCGACCAGGAGGCTCCAAAAAAATGAAACTTGCAGAACCCATGCCTAGTGACATTCCCGAGAAATGTGATGAGTCTCATGCCCTCATGCCAGCCTTAACAGACCTTGTGAAAAGAATTGAAGGCCTATTGCCAAGGGTTGGTAAGAAACAAATTGAGAGTCCTTCCATCCAGCAGGAATTGCAAAAGTTGTTCCCTGACAAAACTATCAAACGGGTAGTTGCATGCAAGGGTACAGATCGAAGATGGGGACCACCAGCCTCAATAGATTCATCAGAAGCCCCATATCGTAGATCAATCATGAAGCTTCGAGAAGACATGTCCATAGCTGTAGATCCTCAATGGGAACAATACACCTTGTTGTCTCATCGCAAACTGATTCGAAAGTCTCCTGCTTGCCGAGTAAATATAACGATGTTTGCAGCCGAAAAGCCATCTGAAGTCAGACCGGAGTGTCCCAAATCAGATGAAGGGCCACAGATCAGTGCGAATGAGCCAATGTATGAAATGCCAGAACCACCAGGCATAGCTCTCGAGGACCACAAAAACCAAGGGAATGACGAGATGTTGGATGCCCCCAATGTAGATCCCAACCACAAATCCAATCAAGTGGAACTTGATGTCAAAACCACAGAAAATGCAGGGGAACCCACGTCGGGTACACCTTGTAGCTGGGAGGAAAATGGTCCTCGATTCAAAGCTCTCCCAAAAGAGGAGCAAGCCATGCTGAGGCGAGCCCACCAGAATCTTTGCCACCCAAGTGCAGACCAATTGAGTGCTGTGTTGAGAAATCAGGGATGTCGCCCTGAATTGTTTCAAGCGGTCTATGACATGAAATGTTCAACTTGTGCAGCTAGTCAGAAACCCCGATTGCCCGTCCCAGTACTTTCAAGGATGCTTTAGACTTCAATGACAAAGTATTTGTGGATGGCATCACATGGACATCAAAGGCAGGGATCAGTTTTCACTTTTACCACTTCCTGGATCAAGCCACAAATTTCCATGTTGCAATTCCAGCACCCAGCCGGACTGCAGAACAGGCAATCCTGAAGGTTTCTGAAGCATGGTTCAATTGGGCAGGTCCCCCAAACACGTTGGTCATGGACAGTGCCACAGAGTTCACCAGTGAGTTGTTTCAAGAGTTTTTACAAAGACACGATGTCAAAGATGTTGTAACGTCTCCACACGCTCATTGGCAGAATGGACGGTGCGAACGTCATGGGCAAGTCCTCCAAAACATGTTGAATCGTCTAGATGTCGACCAACCAATCTCAAGTTTCCAAGATTTACAGCAGGCGCTGATTCAGTGCACCCGGGCCAAGAACAGCTTAAGCATTCGTAAAGGCTACTCACCAGAAGTGTTGGTATTTGGTAAGAGTTCCAAATTGCCTGGTTCCATCACCAGCAGCGATGAAATGCCTGCCCATGCGAGCGCAAGTCGTGAAGACGCACACGGCATTGAATTTCGCCAGAAACTCGCTCTCAGAGAAAGAGCCAGAGTGGCGTTTCACCAGGCAGACAACGATGCAGCTCTGAGACGTGCCTGTTTGCGCCGCACTAGACCTGATAGGCAAGGTTACAGCCCAGGGGAGTGGGTAATGATGTATCAACCACAACCCAATCAAGAGGGGTACTGGTTTGGTCCTCTCAAAGTTGTTCAACAAGAATCCAACTTGTCAGTGTGGGCGACAAAAGGTGGTCGATTGCATCGACGTGCACCAGAACATGTAAGGCCTGTGTGTGCCGCTGAAGCCCGGCAGATTCCATCAGAAGAGGTCCTTCGTGAACCAGACCCAGCGACAAGCATCCCAGACATGTCACTGCCCGACACATCCGAAATTCCAGTCACAGAGATTCCCCAACCTGTAATTCCCCCTGATAATCTCCCTGAAGATAATTCCAGTCAATCCCAAGATCAACCAGATACTGAACCTGAAAATAATAGTCCCGAAGACTTCAATCCAAGCAATCCAGTTCCCAACTACATTGACACGCCAGTTCCAGAACTTGATGCCAATGACGATCTGGTCACGACACACCTCCTATGCTGCGATGATGAAATTCTGATGGTAGATCCGGCCGAGACTCCATGCGCTTGGAGGTTTGAGGTAGAACTTCCCAGTCATCTTGATCCAGAGGTGATGCAAGGTTGTACTGCTGATGAAATTTTGCTTGCTACTTCAGAAAAACGACAAAGGACTGAAGTGAAACTGTCAATGTTGTCACCAGAGGAAAAGAAAGCTTTTCAGGCCGCCAAACAAACTGAAGTTCAGAACTGGTTAGCTACAGGAACCGTGTCCAAGATCCTCAGATCCAAATTAGCCCCAGAACAAATCCTCCGTTGTCGATGGTTGTTGGTTTGGAAAAACAAAGAAGAAACTTCTCCAAATGATTCCAAAGAATCTCAAAAGAATGAAGCCGAATCAAAATTGAAAACCCACAAACCAAAGGCCCGATTAGTAGTCTTGGGATATTTAGATCCTAACCTGACCGAGGTGCCAAGGGACAGTCCGACATTGGGGAGGCAATCCAAAATGTTGATCCTGCAGCTCATTGCATCACACGGATGGGGGCTAGGAAGTTTTGACATCAAAGCAGCGTTCCTCCAAGGTAGACCCCAACAAGACAGAATCATGGGCCTCGAACCAGTTCCTGAATTAGCCGAAGCCATGAAACTTCAACCATCCGAGATATGCAAGCTTGACAAATCAGCCTACGGGCTTATAGATGCACCATACCTTTGGTTCAAGACCTTGTGTGATGAACTTCAAGCTTTGGGAATGCAACCCAGTCCATTTGATCCTTGTGTGTACATCCTCAGACACCCAAAGACAGGAAAGCTGTCCGGCGCACTTGGAGTCCATGTGGACGACGGAATATATGGTGGTGATGACTTTTTCCATGAACAAATCAACAAGCTGGAGGCCAAATATCCATTTGGTTCAAAGAAATCCCGATCATTCACTTTCACGGGCATTGACCTTCAACAGTTTCCAGATAACAGCATTCAATTGTCACAGAGCAAGTATGTCAATAGCATTCCACCAATTTCCATTGCCACAGATCGGAAACTTCAAGAAGAATCAAAAGTCACAGAACCTGAGCGACATTTGTTGCGAGGACTTGTGGGATCCCTACAATATGCAGCTGTACATANCCACAGATCGGAAACTTCAAGAAGAATCAAAAGTCACAGAACCTGAGCGACATTTGTTGCGAGGACTTGTGGGATCCCTACAATATGCAGCTGTACATACACGACCAGATCTAACCAGTTCACTTAGCCATTTACAATCTCAAATCAACCAAGCCACAGTATCAACACTGTTGACTGCCAACAAAGTTCTCCACAATGCCAAGAAACACAGCGATGTGAGTATCAAAATCCAGCCAATTGCAACTCAGGATGTTCGATTCATTGCTTTTTCCGATGCATCATTTGCATCTAAGAGTAAGCCTGAATCTCATGCGGGGATGATCATTCTTGCAACTCATAAGGACATTTCCCGAAATCAGTCATGTGCCATCAGTCCAATTTCATGGGGTACCAAGAAGATTCAACGGATTGTGACCAGCACCTTGTCAGCAGAAACGTCAGCGTTGTCCACCACTTTGGACCAATTAACATGGCTGCGCTTGTACTGGGCATGGTTTTTGAATCCTGACCTACCATGGAGAACTCCTGAGAAAATTANAGCGTTGTCCACCACTTTGGACCAATTAACATGGCTGCGCTTGTACTGGGCATGGTTTTTGAATCCTGACCTACCATGGAGAACTCCTGAGAAAATTACAGATTTGCCACCTGCAATATCCATTCCTACTTACAAAGCAACTGAACATGACCTTGCCATCACAGACTGTAAAAGCCTCTACGACTTAACAACTAGAACTGCCATTCCAAACTGTCAAGAATTCCGCACCCAATTGATGGCTCGCTCAATTAAAGACACCTTAGCAGAGGGGATTAAACTCCACTGGGTTCACTCCGGAGCGCAATTAGCCGACGCTCTGACAAAGATGATGGAAGCGAACTTCTTGAGAGAGACCCTACGTCAGGGCCGTTACTGCCTTCATGATTCAGAAGAAGTTTTGAAAAATCGTGCCTCTGCAAGGAATCGCATGCGTTGGTTGAAGACATCAAATGAGCAAATGTGCACAAAGCCTGAAAAAACTTAAGTTTTGCGAGTGTGAAATGTGCACATTCTGCTCATACCAGTCTTCAGATGCAGTTCCCATGTCCTCATGCTTCCAGCCAGGGTCAGAGAAACCATAGGTCTCATGTCCT